>JADBJO010004217.1:50000-100000 GCA_016801955.1 Conus betulinus | reverse complement strand
ACCAGTGGTGTCAGCGTACAGATACAGTCCTTCCTACGTCATATCATACCAGTTAGCAAGTTACTAACAGTCGTTTTTCATTGGTAAATTTGAAGAGAAAGCAAACAATTCATTGGCATCTTCAAGCACTGAATCAGTGCTTATTGTTCAAAGCATGTCATTTTCAACTCAATCAAATAAGAACAAAATAATTATTTTGACTTTTAAAACATTTATCGTCACAAAGATGAAAGGTAGCTGTATTTCACTGTACAAAAATAAAGTCACCGTTGGAGTTAGACTTTTGAGAAAAATTGATTAAAAAATGGTCAAAATCAGGTGTCCTAAGGGAATTTCAGTGCTGTGACTGCTGTGTTAACTGGGCACACAGAGCAGAATGGGGGGGTCTGTGTTGATGGTGTTAAGAGACAGCATTGGTAACGCCCCAAGCCTACATCACTTCTTGTTGTCGTTGTTGTTTACTTTTCATTTGCTTTTGTTTTGCCTTCAATTAGAATCAACTTATATCTGATGTATGTCTGATTTTAATCAAATTATAAATCATATTTAAATCAAATTGAGTGATTTCTGACAATTACGGTGTCTCCACATCAAGTCTTCTGTCAAGTCTCTTTCAGAGGAAGGGAGAGAATTTTGAGTAGCTCTGTTAGTATTGTCTCATTCAACCCTGCTTTAACTTTAAGCAATATGACAGTGTTGCTGATCAGCATCAGGGACCTTTGCCAGATCAATGTTCAGGTGACACAACTGATGTTTGCATACTGGAACAACTCCAAAGCTATGCAAGAAAGAGTGACAAATTTAACCCAGCTAACAAGAGATTTCGAAAATGGAAAATTCTCCAGATTTGATTAATTAAAGATAAGCTTGATGAGAGATATCCCAGGCTTTCCAGTTTTGTGATTGATAGTGTTAATGTCGCACAGAGAGAAAGTGAGGGGGAGGGAATATAGCAGGGTCAGGTGTCAAGCGCTGAGATAATGTACCAGATGGGAACCAGGAGTCACTGAAAACCACATTTAGATAGGCACCCATTTTTAATGAAGATCTCATGGACTGAATGTGTGAAGTGGGCTTTTCCTACATTCTATAGAATCGGTGTTCCTGTCAAACAATGTGATTACGTCTGCAACTTTTAAGGATTAAAAAGAGAAAGCAGAAACACATCATGATCCCTTCACTGAATTACAGCGCACACAAGAACTATTCACAGTCAGCTGTGCTGAACCATTATCAGTGCAAACATTATCAGTGCAAACATTGTCAGTGCAACATTGTCAGTGCAGACATTGTCAGTGGGAAATGATGGTCAATGCAGACATTGGAGAGTGCAAACATTGTCAATGCAAATGTCAGTGCAAACATTGTCAGTGCAAACATTATCAGTGCAGACATTGTCAATGCAGACATTGTCAGTGCAAACATTATCAGTGCAAACATTATCAGTGCAAAATTGTCAGTGCAAACATTGTCAGTGCAGACATTGTCAGTGCAAACATTGTCAGTGCAGACATTGTCAGTGCAGACATTGTCAGTGCAAACATTGTCAGTGCAGACATTGTCAGTGCAGACATTGTCAGTGCAAACATTGTCAGTGCAAACATTGTCAGTGCAGACATTGTCAATGCAGACATTGTCAGTGCAAACATGGTGTCATTGTCAGTGCAGACATTGTCTTAGGCCAGTGTCAGTGCAGACATTGTCAGTGCAGACATTGTCATGCAGACATTGTCAGTGCAGGCATTGTCAGTGCAGGCATTGTCAGTGGGATATGATGGACACATTGAACTGGAGAGGGAAAAACACCACCACAAATGTCTGATGTAAGAAGTTGAAATCTGAAAAGAAGGAAAAATCACTAGCAGTGTAATTTTTTAAGGTAGCATCAGAATATATCCCCATTGACACTATTTCAGTATTTTATTTACTGCCTTCCTTATTTGGTGGTGGTTACTTTTACCTCTGTTACTGTCACAGTATTGTTTTTGAATGGTTTCGGAGAAAGAGAGTGAACAGAAAGAGAGTGAATAGTGGTTTTATCCCTTTTCTACATTGGATATTGTTGATATATTTTTCTAGTTGCATTTGTTTTCTGGATTTTTTGTTTTTGTTTTTGTTTTGTTTTTCTTCATAAGTCTAGCCTGCTAGGAATGGTGTTCATGAAAAACATTCTAAGGCCTATCTGAAATCATCAACCCCATTAAAACAAAAGGTTAATAAGTTGTAAGTGTGCACACATAATGACATGACTTACAGTTTCCATAATGGATATCAGTGTGGTGAAACTGTTCTTCAGCACGGTGCCCCCAGTGGTCTTCACAGAGTTAAGGAAGAACTGGAAAAAAAAAAAAAAAAAAAGTGCAGGCAGCTGTTTAAAAGATCTTTTACATCATCCCATTGCAAAGAAACAGGATTGTTATTGGACTGATGAACTAAGCGTCAATTAACGTTCCAAACACATAAAACTGTCCAGCAAAAAGGCGTGGGTATGGACGGACCGTTGATCGATGAGGAGGGCATGGCTACCCCAGAGCTGATATATGATGTCTACGCTGTGCGACACGCGCGACACAAAATTGCCTGTAAGTATGGGTGTGTGAGGCAGTGTGTAAGTATGGCATGTGAGGCATTGTGTAAGTATGGCGTATGAGGCAGTGTGTAAGTATGGCGTGTGAGGCAGCGTGTAAGTATGGCATGTGAGGCATTGTGTAAGTATGGCGTATGAGGCAGTGTGTAAGTATGGCGTGTGAGGCAGCGTATAAGTATGGCATGGGAGGCATTGTGTAAGTATGGGTGTGTGAGGCAGTGTGTAAGTATGGCATGTGAGGCATTGTGTAAGTATGGCGTATGAGGCAGTGTGTAAGTATGGCGTGTGAGGCAGCGTGTAAGTATGGCATGGGAGGCATGTGTAAGTATGGGTGTGTGAGGCAGTGTGTAAAGTATGGGTGTGTGAGGCAGTGTGTAAGTATGGGGTGTGTGAGGCAGTGTGTAAGTATGGGTGTGTGAGGCAGTGTGTAAGTATGGGTGTGTGAGGCAGTGTGTAAGTATGGGTGTGTGAGGCAGTGTGTAAGTATGGCGTGTGAGGCAGTGTGTAAGTATGGGTGTGTGAGGCAGTGTGTAAGTATGGGTGTGTGAGGCAGTGTGTAAGTATGGGTGTGTGAGGCAGTGTGTAAGTATGGCGTGTGAGGCAGTGTGCTTCAAGTTCAAGAGAAAGACTGTACCATTTGCGAAGAATTCAGAATATAGATATTGCACATCGTGACAGATTACAAGAGCGTGGAAGATTCACAAAGATGACATTCTGCATCATAATGGCTGGCTTATAATCTAAGAACATGAAGGATTTTATAATGTATTATGTAGAAAGACACAATCAGACATGTTCAGGACTTTTTTTGTAGTTGCCAGCCATGCCCAACATTTTTCAGGCATTTTATTTTTTAGATTTATTTGTGTGTGGAGAACTCTGAATGTAAAGATTTTGTCACAGAATGTGGATTTCTGGATCTTGTCTAGAACGGAATGTTGCCAAACAGAGCCCAGAATAATGTTCAGAATACGTGTACGACATATGAGGGAAGCTGCCGTTTTCTTTGTGAACCCTCCACAGTTAAGGTTCCACTTAAAGCTGTAAGGAATGAAAGTGCCTTCAAACTGGTTAATATAAGCTCAGCCTCCCGTTATGTTCCAGAGGGCTGGCAAATATGCCTTTTTTTTTTTTTTTATTTTTGTTTTTGTTAAACAGTGTTTTTTCCATGTGGGTAAGGTAACTATACAAACATAAATCACGATTTTATCTTTGCCTTTTAAACCTTGGCTTTTTTAGACTCTCATCCCATTGTTTCCCATCTCCTCCAGTCCTCTGGCCTCCACTACCCCCCCCTCCCCCCCCCACATCCACCCCACATCCACACACCCCACACACAACCATATTCTTTAGCTGTGTTTTTCATATGATAGTTTCCCACACACCACACCCCCACACATCAACTTTTTATAATAATTTGTTTCCATCTGGTTTACCTGGATTGTTACATGCATGCAGTAATTCACACACACACACACACACACACACACACACACACACACACACACACACACACACACAGACGCACGCATGCATGATTGCTTAATTGCTGAGTGCCAGTGTATGGTCATACACAAGTTAGAAGCTAGTTTGCATGTGTTTTTATAGATTTTCATTTAGTTCTTGAAAATGATGTGGATACTACTTCACCTTTTTCAGGTTAATTGATGTTATAAAACTTAGCACAATAAAGCATCATGTAGTTGTATAATTTTCTTAAGTGGTAGTCAAAAGAAAATGAAAAAAAGAAAACCAGCAGGAATAAATTAGAACATCTTAAAACATTTTTACCTGATCACCCAGCCTCCACCCATCACCCTGCTTCCATTCACCTTTGTGGTGAATCAGCCCATCACCCCGCTTCCATTCACCTTTGTGGTGAATCAGCCCATCACCCCGCTTCCATTCACCTTTGTGGTGAATCAGCCCATCACCCCCCGCTTCCATTCACCTTTGTGGTGATCAGCCCCATCACCCCGCTTCCATTCACCTTTGTGGTGAATCAGCCCATCACCCCGCTTCCATTCACCTTTGTGGTGAATCAGCCCATCAGCCCGCTGATTTTCTTTTTTCCCGATGTTGCCAGGTTTGCAGACGGACCACAAGCTGGTGATGAAGGAGATAGAGACAGAGCTGTACCGCATTCACGAGCAGATGCGGCTGCAGAAGGAATCGGGACAGGACACGCCCATGGAGGTTACCAGCTCTGCCCCTCCCCCTCCACAGGCCACGCCCTTTGTGCGGGTCGACAGAGTGGATGCTGGTCTCCGGCTGCCGATGCTGTGAGTTACAAGTTGGCTTGGAAGCCCATCGACAATGATATTTTTTATTATTTTGTGCAGCTACTTTAATGATAGGTGCACGGTATATGAGAAGTTCTGTGTCACAGACTGAAGACTTGGAAGAAACTAGGAGGGCATTGGGAGAGAGGAGACCTCTGTCAAGGTCAGATGGTTTCTGGATCCACACAACAGTCCCACATCAAAAGTTAATGGCTTCTCCTTAGGCTGCATACGGTCATTCCGTTAAAAATGTTGTCAAAATTGGTTGTATAGTTGTTACTTAATTATGCTGAAAGTCTGCCCTTTGATTCTGGTCAGGACCAAGGGTCAACACTTCATCTTTCCACCTAATTTCATTAGAATCGGTTCTGTAGGGTTTTTTTTTTTTTTTTTTTTTTCCCCCTTGCAATGAAGGTTCTCTTTTCCTTTTTGAAACCTTTTACATAAACAATATAATACATCATTCAGTGTATTCACGTGCACCAATAAGTAAAGACTATAATATCATTCTTTAGTAATTCCATACACAACATTGTCCAAATCTATGGTTCTGTAGTTTTTGTGGTATCCTTTCAAGAGACAGACAAACAAATGCTACCTCCTCGGCTGAGGTAAAAATAAACTGGAGGTTTTTTAACCTTCAGAAAGGCCAGTGAGAGAATGGACATACTGTTGCATGCAGAGTGTGGGTAATCAGCTGTGCAATCTCTTCAGATTGCAGGAGCGCTTTTAACCTGCCTAAAAAATACTAATGAATTTACTATTTTGTGCCTGACACGCTTGCGCAAAGTGACACGCAAGCGGTCTGAAAGAGAAACCTCCGTTCACGTATTTGTTTTGGGATCTATAAGCAGGCATAGAGTGTTTATTTCTTTATGTTTTTTTTCAAAATTAAAAAAAAAAAACATACAGTCATGTATGAAAAAAGAAAGGTAAATGCTTATGCCTTTTTGTTCTATCTTTCTCTTCATACCCCTGTTGATGTTTTCAATGGACCTCTGTTTGTGTGGATCTCAGAGGTACCAACACATTTCTTGCATTTGCCCAAACTGTTGAAGCTGTGAAACAGGTGTCTGTCAAGGCTAAAACGACGGTGTCCTTCAGGACGGATGGTTGAGGTGCCCCTGGGTGTGTTCTCTGTCTGGGGGAACCTGCACAGCTGTGAAAGAAGCCTTCAGGTCCAGCAGAAGTTTCATATTCCCCATTGGTTATCCGCTCACAACAAAGTGCAGAGATGTGGCTTATTTCTCTCATGTATAAGTTGTTTTTTTTTTTTTCATTCCAAGCCTCAGTATGCTGAGCTGTCTACCTTTCATTCGCAGGTTCTCTGATTCTTTCCCTACGTTTCAGTCCAAACTCAAAACCAGTGAATGTAGAATAGTATGGTCCCCATGTTGTCGGCACTGCTATAGTGGTACGCCCATGAAACATGAGCGTATGAGTTGTTTAGGTATGTGTGCCCAGTGATGCTTGCTGCAGGTGTTGCTGGGTGATATTGGAAATGTTTCTGTATTTTCTGCTGTGTTTCGTTTACCCGCGTATTGTATTGGGCATCGTATAGTGATTATCTCCACTTTGTTTACTTCTTTATTTGTCTTTTGAAGTGAGTTCTTTTTATCATTTATGGCGCTGTGAGCAGAGCTCAGGATGTATGCCAAGACAAATTCTTATTGCTATTATCATTTTTGTTATTACTTTCATAAGTAGAATTCCAAAACTTGTAACTGTCCAGGTTATGGTGAGGGAGAGAGGTGTGGTGGTCCGGTCAAGCTTGGATACTGGGAAAAGCTTTCTTGTGATGTGGCTCACTGCAATTCTTTTGGCTATTAACAATGAAGATGCAAATGAAACTGCAAACAGTGTGTGTGTGTGTGTGTGTGTGTGTGTGTGAGTGTGTACATATTTGTGTGTGTGCATTTGTGGGAGTGTGCAGGTATGTGTGTGTGTGTGTGTGTGTGTGTGTGTGTGTGTGTGTGTGTGTGTGCAGTTAGAAAGACATTAGAATTTTATACTTAAAAAGTTAAATGCAGTGTTACTTACAGAATGTATAGCTGAAGGACAAAATTACCCTGTGTCCAAAATGAAAGCGAAATATTGAAAAGTGAATACGTTTTTTATTTGTCCATACTTCACATCTTGTTCTACACTGCGCTGCCCGGAAATACAACTGCCGTAACTTGAATTTTTTGCATTTCTGAGATTTTTGGTATACTGTAAGAGCGGGCTAAGGGGCATAACGTAGCCAAGTCCCAATCACATTATCCTAAAAATAAACATGCTGTAATCAAAATACTTGTACCATAACTCAGCTCACAGTATATCTTGTGGGGATAACAATCAGTTCTTTCATCTCCTGTGAAGTTTGATTTTCAGACTTTTGGCAGTTGTATTTCCAGGTGGTGACTTGTAGTCAATAAAGAAAGTGCCAAAGAATGCCATTTTTGCCAATTCTTGCCTTGTGACAGGGCATGGAGGTGGGGGACGAACTGGTGGAATTTGGGTCGGTATCCGCTGGCAACTTTTCCTCCCTGCAACAGATTGGAGAGGTGGTACAACACAGCATAGGGGTATGTTTATGTGTTGGATTGTTTTCTTTCTTCCCATCTGAATAGTCTAGGTGTCACCCGGGAAAGTGGGGGCCGGAATAGCTCAGTTGGTAGAGCGCGCGGACTCATAATCCAAGGGTTGCGGGTTCGAATCTCCATCGGGCCGTTTCGGTACAGGGGGATTTTTCCCCTCAGGAGTTAACATTGGTTCTGACTCCCATTTCCCATACAGTCCTTCGATGTGTGAACGCATGCATAACATCTTGCGCACATGTAAAATCCCATCACCAACTTTCAGAAGAAAAGGCCAGTTTGGCCGTTGGTATGGATGACAACATTACACATAGCATGCACCTTCCTGGAAGATGGAGTATGGCTGCATTAATGTCGGGATAAAAAATGGTCATGCACACAGAACTCCACTCGCTTTGTTGAGCAGATGGGATTAACACCCTGCCTGCCTGTACAGGGAGTGTCCGCAGGAGTATCAGCCTGCGTATGCAGAAAGACCCGGAAAGCCACCTCACAAACAATTGTCAGTTCCTTTGGTTCATGTTGTAGAGTGAGAGCACTACCTGTCATGGCTGGGGTTTTGTTTTTTGCTTTTCCTTTGCAGTCTATGTTCTCTCTGGTTTTGGTTTTCCCAAATCAAACGTGCATTTCACATGTTTACAGTTTTCTGTGTATTACAAATGCCACTTGAAATTAAAGAAGTATGGATATAAGTATGTCTGTGGCTGGTTTTGATCCTCTTACCATGTAGATGGCCACAGAAATATCCTGTTGGAAGAGGAACCAGAGATGGAGTAATCACCACAGAGATGGACAAATTACTACTGAGATGGAAGTGAATGAATCTCCACAGAGATGAAGGAACTACCACAAAGATAGAGAAATGACATAGAGAGATAGAGGAATCACCAGAGAGATCGAGGAATCACCAGAGAGATCGAGGAATCACCAGAGAGATCGAGGAATCACCACAGAGATCGAGGAATCACCACAGAGATAGAGGAATCACCAGAGAAATATAGGAATCACCACAGAGATAGAGGAATCACCAGAGAGATACAGGAATCACCAGAGAGATACAGGAATCACCACAGAGATCGAGGAATCACCACAGAGATCGAGAAATCACCACAGAGATAGAGAGATGAGGAATTACCACAAAGATGGAGGAATTGTGTCAGCAATGGAGGTGAAATCAGAACAGAGAGGGAGGAATTCACTACAGAAGTGGAGTAATGGTTGACAGAGATGGAGGAAACCGCTCAGCGATGGATGAATTGCCATGAGATGGAAGTGAGGAAGAATCACTATAGAGATGGAAGTGGAGGAAGAATCACTACAGAGATGGAAGTAGGGAAGAATCACTACAGAGATGGAAGTAGACGAGGAATCACCACAGAGATGGAAGTAGAGGAGGAGGAATCACTACAGAGATGGAAGTAGAGGATGAATCACCATTTGGATGGAAATGGGAGAGGAATCACCACAGAAATGGAAGTAGAGGAGGAATCACCACAGAGATGGAAGTAGAGGAGGGAATCGCCACAGAGATTGAAGTAGAGGAGGAATCACTACAGAGATAGAAGTAGAGGAGGAATCACCATTTGGATGGAAATGGGAGAGGAATCACCACAGAGATGGAAGTAGAGGAGTAATCACCACAGAGATGGAAGTAGAGGAGGAATCGCCACAGAGATTGAAGTAGAGGAGGAATCACTACAGAGATAGAAGTAGAGGAGGAATCACCATTTGGATGGAAATGGGAGAGGAATCACCACAGAGATGGAAGTAGAGGAGGAATCACCACAGAGATTGAAGTAGAGGAGGAATCACCATTTGGATGGAATTGGGAGAGGAGTCACCGCAGAGATGGAAGTGATGGAGGAATCGAAATTCAAGAGGTGGGCATGAAAGGCCTGAAAACTAGAGACAAGTTTACTGTATTTCATGAAGATGCTCATGCTGTGCAGTTTTCCATATTTGCCCGTGTGACAATGTGGTATTGGGGATAGATCTGGTAATACGGTTATTACTATGACTAGCCCAGGTGAGTTGGGAAATGAAATTAATCAAGCAGATCTGACATCACCAGAATGAAAACAGGTTGAAATGGTTGGGGAGATGCCCATTATCATATCGATGCATGATCTTATATCCTGGATTTTCGTTTGGTATTCGCCTGGCAGACTTCTCTTGGCACCCGAGTCTGTACCCTACCCTGGCAGAGTTCTGACATAGTGCATCCCAACATCGGCCAGGCCTGAGAGATACAGACACCTGAGTGTTTTGATCCTGACATGCCAGCGGCCCCTCAACACAGCATTGTGTGCAGTGCAGGAGACTTGTCTGTGCATTTCCATTCTTTCGGTTCGATCTCATGGCATACTCGGCTCTGTGAGAAGCAGGTGTGGTCACCAGCTAGTGTCACTCGCTACCACACTACTGGACTGCCAGGGGGAGAGGGGAGTGTTTGTTTGTTTTCCCTATGTGTTTGTTTATTTGTTTATTGTGTTGTGTGAACTGGCTAGGGGAGCAGGGGGTGTCACCTTTTTTTTTTCTTGGGGAAGGGGGGGGGGGGGGGGGGGGGCGCTTTTCCCAGGTAAGTGAGATTAACCACCACCTGTAACTTCAGATGAAGGTTCATGTCAACAGGTTCATCATCCAGGCGGTCTGAAAACCAGGAAGGAAGAGGAAGGCACAGAGGCAGAAGACAGAATGCTGCCATACCCATTCTGCTGTCTGTAACATCCCATTCTGTAGAACCAAGTTCTACAAGTCCATCTGCATCCCCCCTAACCATTGTCCTGTGGAAGCGCATTTGAAGACACAACTGTCTGTAGATGTAGTATCAAGGAAGACCTCAAGACTAGACACGCTAGGTCTGACCAGCTCCATGGGATAATGTGTCAGTCATGTGATTTTCGGAGTCTTGTTCATGAAAATCACTCCCCACTGCCCCCCCCCCCCCCCCCCCCCCCCCCCCCCCCCCCAATTCTTCTTCACCCCCTCCCCTTACATTCTCTTTTATTTCTTGGTCGACTTTGAAGTCGGTGCTTCACTGAAGTGGGATGATATTGACTAGTCCATTTACAGTGAGTTCAGAAGGCTGAAAGCATCAGTCTTCATCAGTGACATCGGATGTCTACATGAAGACTGTGAGCTATCTACATGGAGTGACAGGTGATGTTCTGGTTGGCTGGCGCTACAGATTGTGAGATGTCTTGTTGAGCATAGACAGCATTCACGTCGACTGTAAAGAATGACAAAACTTTAGATTCACTTTCAAAATGGAGTGACTGAGGGCGGAAAATGAAGCAAATTTAGAAAGAGAGTGGGCTAGTTACCACCAAGGACATAGACAAACAAAATACAAGACAAGTCTTGTCCTATACTTTGTTTGTCGTATATCCTTGGCGGTAACTAACCCCCTCTCTTTCTAGATTTAGATTGACTGTTAAGATCATTTTCATGTGTGCCCTCCGCAGCTGGAGAGGTTCACCACTTTAGAGTTGTCTTTAGTTTTATATCTTTTCCACTAGAAGCGATCGACAGTGTCAGTGGTGAGATTTTTGTGCATGTGACTGTTTTTATTCCCACCATTATGACAGCATTATCATGTCTGTAGTGATAATGTCTAAATACAACACCGGAGTGTTGCGTCCACTGGCGCACAGCATCCTTTTCTTCTGCGAGGGATGGACTCCGATTTCATTTGCCTGCAAGGTTTGATTTGTTAATGACATTTTTTTTTTTTTTTTTTGTGAAGCGTGTCTTCACACAAAAATGAGCTCAGTTCCATGGAGAGGGCTATGAGGCGGCACAGAACCTGACTTCCAGATAAAATCTCCTGTAAACTAGTTCTCACAAGCATAGATCAAATCAAGGACCTGTACATTAAAAAAAAAAAAAAAAAAAGTATGCTGTTAAGTTCTTCCAGGCCGCTGTTACATGATATTCTGTTCGACTGGCTACACAGATCATCAAACACTTCTGGTTGGTCGGTTGCCTGCTGTAAAAGTTGAAAACCCCTGCACTTGTGATTCCAGAGGCCCATCCGGGTGAAGGCAGTGCGGAACAAGCAGATGGTGATCCTCAGTCTGACCCCTGGGCCTTGGAGTGGACGGGGGAACTTGGGGTGAGCCATTTTCTCCGAGTCCATCAGCTGGCTGCTGGACATTTGTCTTTTTTTTCAATAGATATGTTGTGTTTCTCACCTGTTTTTTCAGATGTATTGGTCAAGAATGTAATTTTCGTTACAAATACTGTAGTCTGAAAGCATCTTCCCATTAATGGATTGTAACTGTTGTTTGGGGTTTGCTTTGTTTTGTTTTCAAGCAGGAGTTCTCGCAAGCCTGTAACCTGTGCATTTGATGACCAGTCTGTCTGATTTCCAGTTGCAACATTGTTGCCATCAAGAGGTAATCAGCTGTGGGAACCAGGGGAGCCTCTGTGGGTACATGCTGCCAGCTTGGTGCCGGGACTGATGTTGCGCCAGCCTGCTTCACCTCCGGCTGCATCGGGTGTCTGTGAGAATGCTGATGGTAGCTTGAGTCATGAGCGGCCAGACAGGGAAGTGTGCGCTGAATGAGAAACCTGTGGTTTGGCCGACTGATCATGTGTGCATGGAAAGAGAGGATCTGAGAGACTGTGTTTGAGAGTTGTATCATGCCATGGTTTGTGGAGGTTGAGGTAAACATCAGGAACAGCACAGATCGGACAAAGTGACATGGCTGTAGATAGAAAGAGGAAAAAAAACAAACAATGGGAAAACTCAAGGATGCTCTAGAGAGTGATCATGCCATTAGAAACTACATAACTTTACAAAGAAAAAATTGATTTCAGTGAGCCTGTGGCTTGGTTATTGTGTTTGTTTCTTAGGGGGTGATTTTTTTCTTTTTTTTTTTTTTTTTTTTTTTTTTTTAATTGTGGTGCATTGTTATCAATGGAATGATTGGGCAGAAGTGTGCATTTTCATGAAAAATGCTTGAGCTTTAGGAGTATTGTTAGTGTTGATGTCAAGATTGATCTTAGAGGTAGAAACATTTTGAGTTTGATGAGTATCAAAATTTGCTTACATAATACAAAATGGCCAACATAATCTTACTTTTGTGCAAAAGGAACTACTTAACATTCAGTCATAGATAATAAAAGGTTGGGTTTTTTTTTTTTAATACAAATCAAGAATGAACTGCACATGCTTCTGAATCAGTATTTAGACTTTTTTTTAACTTAAAAGACAACTTCATAACTGAATGTCTGTCAAGTGTTGCGATTGGATTTTTTTTACTGTTGAATAAATTTGTATAAAAAACATCATAAAACTATCTGTAAAATTATAGAAAGGGAAGCCAAAATATTACACACACACGCTCACGTACACACACACACACACACACACACAAATGCACGCATGCACACACACGCACACACACACACACACACACACACACACACACACACACACACAGAGAAGAAGTGAGTTGTCGACAAATCTGTCTTGTTCAGACATCACACATAACCGATATAAAAGATGCACGGATCACCCCAGCCCCACCCTACACCCCACCCCCGATGGCTGTCAGTAGAAATATAACAGTGTAGAAAAACACAGGTGGAGCACAACAGAAAACTGTTTTATACACTGCTGCGTCTAAGCCAGCGACCGATATTTCAGTCGATAAAATACTTCCGCTTCAGTGCCAGCAACCGAAATTTCTGTCGGTGACCTTTCACTATTTTTAGCTGGAAAACTCTAGCGATTTCACTAACTTATTTGATGTATGACGAAGGTTAAGGATCCTGTCCAGTAGCCAATGCAATCATATTTCATGACACATACACATACTGTGTGCCCAGTCCATTGAAAGTGAAGACCCCACAGGCTCTGAGTAGTTTTCACTAACCAACAGTAGCAGACGACACAACACCCCGGACTTACCAGCCTACAATCGACTGAAAAAACTTTTCTGCTCTCAAACAGAAAATATTATTCTAGAAGAGGGCGATTCAAATCTTGATTCAGTTGATTCGCTCGACACATGGGAAAGTGGCGACGATTTCGTGCATGCATCATTGATGGGTCAAGTTGACCCAGCTGACACAAGCATCGGTACACTGAGTGAGCCAGTCAGCGTGTGTGATTCTCGGCAGCTTGAAACTGACACACACGAAGATATTTGCTTTCATTCTGTGCAGGGCGAAAGAGAAGACGGACCTATGAAGCGAGGAGGGGGGTTCACGGCAGAGGGAGAGGGAGAGGCGGTGTGTGTGTCAAGGGGGGCATAGCAATCAGCAGCTGCAACTCGAACTAGGACAGCTAGGTTTCAAGCGAATTTTTCACTACCAAATTTTTATAGCCCAGCAACACTGCCATTTAGTGGAAACCCAGGGATAAAAATTTTAATTGGCCAAAACTTCCAGCTGCATGTTTATATTTTACAAATATTTTTCTAACAAATTTTACCCCCTTTTTTCACATTTGTTTTACATACACAGCATAGTGCTCATACCCAGATAAAGATTTCTGTTTCATTTTGATGTCAACACACAGAGGAATAACGCAGATTCCTAAAATGTACAGTTTTATGGGGTTTTCTTAGCTGGATGAGGAGCTATGATTTTTTTATTTTATGCAAAAAACGCGCCAAAAAACCCTTGGCAAGGGGAGAGCACTCATTTTACACAGACGCTGGCACTCAAGGGGTTCATCAGTGAATGAACAGAAGTAGAATGAGAAATCTTTGCTTTCTGGAACAAAAGGTTTCATTTTCAGCCGTCAGTATCGGGGAAATGGCATGCATTAGAAAACTGCTGTGAACCAAGTGAAAAACCACATGAACCAAACCTGGTACGCATATGTTTGGTTTGGAACAAACTGGATGAAGGTGAAACTTGCAGGAGATAGTGGTTCTCCTCACCACCCAGCAACAAGAATTCATAATCCAAAGGTAATTTGATCCTCTGTTAGTGCTCACACATAGTACACACTTCAAGGATGAAATGAAATGAGCAAATAGTGAAACCAATACTCTTGATGATAACCGCCTTTAAAGGCAGAGTAAAAAAACTGGAGATACTTGCAGCAAGAGATGTTTACTGCAGGAAACTTTTCTATACTGTGTACAGTGAGTATAGGTGTCAGTCGTCATGTAAATTTATGCACGCTTGATTGAAACAAAGCCCTAAGCACTCACAGATTCATTGATTAGGGAGGGGGAGGAAGTTGGGAGGGGGGGGGGTTAGGATGGGACACAAATACAACGCAATATGTATCAAAATACAGGGACAAATCATGAAAGAGAATGATAACAATGGTAACACGTTTCACACTTGATTTAGCTATGCAAAGGTAGGTCTAACACTATCAGACGGTTCAGGTGTCTTGTGCTGGCCATCATTCCCCAAGATGCCAGGGGGGAGCAGATGATGGGGAAGGATTAATCTAGATCTCAACCTTTGCCCAAATAAATCTGTCAGTCTTACCTTCACCGACAAATAAAAAGGTGTCAGGTGTTTTAAAACTTGTGGAGCTGTCACATATTCAGGCCTCATGGCTTCTCAATAACATACGTAATGTACCTTCGTTGAATGACGTTACGATGATTCCGCCAGAGCAAAGGCAATACGGGCGCCATCTTGGCGTTTGTCAAGGCATTTCTTTCCATGCAGCTGTCACTCAGGTGGATGAAAATTCAGAGATCACTGAGAGAACGCATTTTGTGAAAAACAGTGTGCTGAGAAGCTTCTCTAAACGGACAGTGTAATGGGTAAACCTGATTGTCTGTGTGTAGCCGCCAGCCAAGGACCTCCAAACATCCCTGTTGTGGGCTCTTTTCTCCAGCTGGTTCCAAGTCATCCCCATGTTCCTGATGTCTGTTTCCAGGTCCCTGCGCCAGGTGTTCCTTGCCCGACCCCTTTTTCGTTTTCCTTGGGGGTTCCATGTTAGGGCTTGTCTGGTGGTGTTGCTTGCAGGCTTCCGCAGCATATGTCCAGTCCAGCCCCAACGTCGTTTCTTGATTTCCTGTTCCGCCGGCAGCTGGTTTGTTCTCTCCCAGAGCTCATTGTTGTTGATGGTGTCTGGCCATCGGGTGCGGAGAACCTTGCACTGGCAGTTGTTGATGAACACCTGCACTTCTTCTTGGTGGTGGCAACTGTAGTTCTCCAGGTTTCCGCTCCGTACAATAGAACTGCTTTGATGTTGGTGTTGAAGAGCCTGACTTTGGTGTTGACTGACAGTTCCTTGGAGCTCCAGATGTTCTGCAGCTGTGCAAACGCTGCCCTGGCCTTTCCGGTCCTTGTTCTGATGTTGTGTGCCCCCCCTGCTTGTCAGTGACACTGCCCAGGTAGGTAAAGGAAACGGAGCATAACCACTGATATTCTTACATCAAAATATGTGTATCTGGTCAGTGATTTTTTTAGCTGTTTTATGCTTTTTACTGGTGTTTGCTGAATTGGATCTCGTTATACTTATTCCATCTTCAGTTATATAGAGTATTAGAATTGGCACCTTTAGAAGCATACAAGCAATTTAAGTTAAGAATTTATGTATATGTAATAATGATATAATAGATAAACTCCAGGTTACAGTCACCATTACCAGCTTATTCTTATATTTGTTGTGGGCAAGTATTATGAGTCGCTCATTTCCAGCTCATGTATTATGTCTGCATTGCTGGACCAAGCAAATCATGCAAGTCATGCTAGAAACAGTGGGTTTAGGTTCAAAACTTGGAATATCTTTCTCCACAGCATATCTTGTTTTTAACTGAATTCAAAAAGACATTTGTGTGAAATGCCTTCTAAAAGGGGGGTGTGTGTTAGCTCATGTCTTGAGGAAGTCTAGCAAATTGATGTTGTCAGATGATTACTTCAGTGCAAGCTGCTTTTTTTTTTTTTTTCCCCTTCCTTTTCAGAAAATCGCTCAGTCTTGAAAGTGGCGAGTTCTCTTGGCAAGGGTGTCATGGATATGACTGTAAAATGTGAACATTTTGGGGGTGATTGTGATGTATCTTGCTTTTCTTCCCCCCCCCCCCCCCCCCCCCCCCCCCCCCCCCCCCCCCATATTTTTGCATTTGATAAAGGGAGATAACCTGCTCAGAATACTTTTCTGTATTGAGCATTGTGCAGTAAAACACTGAAATTGGATTATTTCTGATTCTTAACATGTTGGTTTGATTAAAATTCAAACTTTAGCCGGATATGTTCATTAATATTTTTTGGTTTTCCTTGCCTGTAAAGCATTTTGTTACTACCTCTGCTTGTTTTGTTTGTGCTTGGTGCATTGCAGTTATTCTTGACACTTGACACAACCATTTATAGACTAAAAAAGAAAGAACAGAAAATATGCATGCATTGTTGAATTTTGAGCCACAAGGTCTATTGAAAGAACTACAGTTTTGTTTATGATTATATATTTCTTCAAAGTGGAATATGGAAGTAACAGAGTTTTCTTTATATTAATTACATGTGATTTTCAACACAGGTCTGCATGCAATTTAAGAAATAACACCTGCATAATTGAGCGTGTATACTATTACATTCAGTGTATACTTGTACATTTAATGGAGAAGAACAGATGGAGTTCGCAGGAGTTTTCCATTAGAATTCAGAAAGCTCAGTCACAAGTGACTATTTTAGAAATTAGAGCTACAGTCACAAGTGATAGTGCTAGAAAGAGTGGACAGTGCCTTTAAACCTGAGGATGAATGCTAGCTCACATGTTGGATTGAAATAAAATGTAGAAACTTTCAGTTGCTTCCCCAATTGTTTGTTGTATGCGTACAGAGAGAGAAATGTTTTCCCCCCCTACTTGATGCTACAAAGAATATCCTTGAATGTGAATTTGATGTGCATGTTGTTCAAATGCAAATTTATGAATGAACAACACAACCAAGGTACATGTTTGAGACAAAAATGCTTTCCTCATTTAAAATCAACCAAAACAAAAACCAGCAACAAGAAGAAACACTCCCTTGCCGCCTTGATTTTCTTGTCAGTGTTCTGACCACACTGCTGTTAATTATGTTCCTTAAAATTAAATAAACATTGTTTGTACCAAAACTGATTGCAAGACAGCATTCAGACAATAAACACAGACATGGCAGTGTAATGAAAATTGTGATAGTAGTTTACTTGCATCTTGGTTATCATGGCATAAAATTCTCACGCGTGTTGACTGGAGGAACATTGTCATCATATCCCATCATCCCCCCAGCTTCACTAGTTCATATAACACAAGTGAATAAACTGTCAAAATCTATTCTGCAGAACCAGAACTTAAAAAAAACAACCCATCTTGGCCACACACAAACTGTAATAAAACGCATTTTTTTCTGCTCAGTATGAAATGTACTCTTACAAAAACACTGAACTGAATAAGAAGATCACAACATGTCTTCATTTCAATGCAATGCATTTTCACTTTTACACATCCTACAATTTCAGAAAATTGTGTTTTTACTGTATACACTCGCACCTTTTTCCTCTTTAGGATTTCTTTTTTTTTTTCTGGCATTCAGTTAACAAAATGTCTCACTTTGTGAGAAAGCAGATATTCAACATTTCTTTGCAGAATGGCAGCAAAATGACAAGAATCGCGCATACACCTATACAAGGGGAGGGGGGGGCTTTGTAAACACAGCTGCATAATAACTACACCACATTCTAGCATACACACACTACTGTTATATTCTGTATTGTAAAGCTTTTGTTCATAATACACACACCATTTATCAGAAATGTCAGTCTACCTGTGTGTCTGTGAGCAGGTGAAACAGTTCCACACCACACAATCTCCTCTCCACAGATCCTGAACTCTATCTCTGCCCTCTCTTACACTTTCCTGTAGAATTGTCTTCAACAGTTCATTTGGATTATCTTTTCCACAAAGATTTTGCATTGTGTCAGATCACCTCATCTGCTGAATTACGATAAGTGGGTGGAACAAGCAAGGGTGCTTTTAAACCAAGTCATAGGCAACACGATATTCCCTAGTCTTACTAGAGAGAAAATCAAGAGTTCTCACAGTTTTCAAATCTCTACCACCCATCCCAAATTCACACTATTTTTATAGATTCTTACTGCAAGGTAAGACAAAGAAAAACAAAGTCAAGAATCTTAGTTCCTGATTGGAAAAAGAAAAAAAAAAAAACGTAAAAGGAAAAACAAGATGTTCGTAATGACCAACTTCCAAGCTGATGAACTTAGCTCAGCTAACCAGACAGGGTTCTTTTGGTGTTGTCACCACATTGAGGGGAAAAAATTCATGTCATGACGATAATCCGCAAACAGCTCTGCTATCCACACAAACTATGTGCAGTGTTTTACCACATGGTAGCTGATCAATGGAGACACAATAGATGGGTCAAATCTGGCCATGCCACGGACTTTCCATCCCCAAGGTTTAACAGAAAATTTTGAACGAAAAAATTTTTTAAAAAAAAACATGAGGATGCAATAAAAAAAAAAAGCCACACACACACAAAATGACACTGAAGGGACAGTTCATGTCTGCTCCACAGAATGATTACCTAGCCACTAGATCACAAGAAAGCTGATGATTTCTAAAATATAATGGGATAAGGAAAAAAAAAAAACTGTTCAGACTTCGGACCAAAGGCAGGAGGGTGGCACATAGAGGCAGAAGAAAAACAAAAACTGTGGACACAAGAAATAAAAGATCAGAAGAAAAAAAAAAGAAAGACAAAGTTTGTAACAAAAAAGAGAAAGAGGAAGAAAATTACCAGCACTGAATTTCCAAAGGACAGGGTAGACAATGTATATTGACAGGGGAGACAATGTTTACTGATAGGGGAGGCAATGTATATTGACAACCCCTGTGACCCCCCAAACAGGGGCTACAATAATCAAAAACCAAAACTTCCACAAGACTGATTCATCAAAACCAAAACTTCCACAGGATTGTTTCTTCAAAACCAACACTTCCACAGGATTGTTTCTTCAAAACCAAAAACTTCCACAGGATTGTTTAATGCATTGATCCTTAGGCCCGTCTCCAATTTTCCAGCAGGTGTGGTTAAAAAGGATTCCGTAGATTTGCGTTATGTTTCCGACAGACCAAGCAACCAACCAACAGATGCAAATGAACGCATAGCCTCCTTAATGAAGGTAATGAACCTGACCCTAAAATAAAAGAAGCCATACCCAGTGGTCGGCAACATGTCAAGCCATTCTTGCTTGCCCCGACATCTTGAAACCACAACCATCCTGACGTCATTTGCTATGTTGATTTACACGCTTACACTGAGAACTTGAAGCAACAACCATTCTGACATCACTTGTTACTTTGATTACAACATTTCTCAAGCCTTTCTAGTACAGTGAAACCTCTCTATATAACATTCACACAGGTCCGTCATACACACACAACAGAGAATGATTTTATGGCTGGTTCGGTCAAAAAACAGCAATGGTCAACACTGGAAAGAGCCTGGAGTGGTGGGTGTGGGGAAGGGGGAAGTACAGGTGGGATACGGCAAGGTAAAGGCTTTGCTTCAGAAATTCCCATACACACACATTTACAAAGCCAACTGAGACAAGATCACAGTCAGTGGACGAGAACTGAAGACTGTGACACGGTTCAAATCCCTAGAATCCATCGCCAGTCAAGACAGATCAAAGACTGAAATCCTGGCACCCACTGCACAGACGACAGCAAGCAACATCACTCAGAGACACACACTGAAGCTTTTGCATGAATATGGGCTAACCATCTTCCTGTACGCACATGAACCATGGGCTCCGACAGCGGAGATCCAAACCGCGGAGTCCAAATGCTTCAGTCAACTAAGCTACACGCTACTGACCATGGAACACAGGGTAAAGTCCACAGAGCCATCAGACAGCATGCGAGTCACTGAGAAGACCTGTTGACAACACTGAGGACAGGGAACCTGAAGTGGTATGGACAGGTGGCAAGACCACGACGACCCTCGGAGACCACTGTCTAAAGAACAGTGCGATGGAAGAGAAGATGAGAGCGGAAAGAAGTGGGATATACAACATCGCTCAGTGGACAAGGAAGAGCATTTGCCCACCATCCTCAGAGGTGGAGGCACCCATTAAAGCACACAGGAAAAAAAAAAACAATACTGGTGGCAGAACTCAATTCTTCATTACTGTCACCTGGCTCACCGTCTCCAGCAACCACCGAGATCTCTTCCACCATGTGTTCAGGATTTCAGCACATAGGAAGTTTAAGAAGCAAGTTCAGTACCTGTGTAACGTTGCCTTGAAGTTACCATGCTCTAAAATTGGCTATGAGAATATAGTGAGCAGCAAAATAAAAAATGATCGATATTTCATCCAAATGGCATCTTCTAAATGTTGCCAACAACACACAGGAGCTACATCCAATTTTTTTTTTTTGTTTTCTTCATGAAAATAAAAGATCAGTTGAAAATGGAATAACAAGAAACGAAAAACAACATTAAAGAAAACTGCATGGCTGACATGGAACCGCTGAACATGGGATGCTTCTCAACCACAACTGTGTGTGGACTCTCCTGCACCGTCTCCACTCCAAAGCACTGCCAATGCTGAAAAGAGGGAGGAGAAATAAACCTTTTCTAGCATTGTACTGGGTTTACTCTCCAGGAGAGAAATTACAGAAACAATTCCACTATCCAGTTCCTGGCAAACCCGAAGTTCTCCATTTGTCTTGAATCAGGAAGAGTGGTCTCCCTTCCTATAGAACTTGAGTCATGCAGGTTCAGAAAATCATCTTAGGCTCTCTCACAAAAATTATTCACCACCAAGTTCGAAATCATGTAACAACACTGGAACTATAATCATCACTCTCTCACAAATTGCTTTTGTTACACATGCATGCATGTTTTGATACAATTCATCACACAGACCAATAATCGTGTACATGCACATGAACTGCATTATCACACTCATGCATCCAAGAATTAAATCAATCCTGCACCCTGCACACAAGAGTGATACATATCACACATGCAAGCAAGAATTGTGTACATCGCACAAACGAATAAAAAAATGAAATTCATCACACACATACGCATAACAACTTTATGTATCACATACATGCATAAACGCTGTATTTTTCACACACACTCACACACACACACACACACACACACACAAGCTTTATTCATTACAGATCACAAGAACTATACTTGTCACACACATACAAGAACTTTTTGAAACATTTACACACGATGAACTATGCCGCACCCATCACACAAAATCTTTTTCATCCTCACCCATCCACACATGAAACTCATACAAAGAAATGTTCATCCAAGATCACATTTTCACTCAATAACTACAGACAACACACACACATACACTTGTACACAGACAAACATTTTTTAATCAGCATGTGTAGGTAATTTCTTTTCTCATGCAATACATACAATTTGGTTTGCTTTTCAGAAATTCTCTTTCATGTGTGACAACCTTGGACAAAAAGTTAAAACACTTAACTGAAGCTTTTTGAAAAGTATACACTGCATTCAATGTCTGGATGGACTCACGACCATTAGGGCAAAGACAGTCATTGTAAAGTGGGTCCATTTATTCTTGAATTGCACCTGTCTTCTCCCTCAACGATATGGCGAGCAACCTCTTTCGGAATGGCTGGTGGCATGCAGCCTTTTTACCCCTGCACTTGCCCAACTGTACAGTATGCTTTAGCCCAAATGGGTACAGCTGAACCGAGAGATGGCAAACATTGTTCAGAACCTTATGACCCTCTTCTCTCTTTAGGTAAGGCTTTAGAGTTGGTACAGATCAACCGTAATGTCCTCCAAGCTGTCCCATGGATGTTATGGTGTCTTAAAAGTAACGAAACTCTGCACAGAGCCTGCATTCCACCATCACACTCTTCTAGAGGTTTCCAAATCCAATTCTGCACAAAACCTTGTTTGGTAGGGTTTACTCTTTCACGCATGAAACTAAAGCAAAGCATAAACTGGCATAAATTTTGTGAATTGGGGGTTTCACCTTCTCAATGATCTTATATAAAAACTGGAGGGAGGTTGGGGTAGGAGGGGATGGCTTTAAAAGCAGGGGAAAGGGAATGTGGGAAAAAGGGGGTGTCTGGGGGACTGTACAACATGGCGTTCTCACCAATCATTTCAACTCATTCAGGCACAACGCTTTGCTGTTTCCAGGCTTTCTCTCTGAATACTGTACTGCCATTTCCAGCAAAAGCTACTAACAATGATTTCTGGACTTTGTCTTCCTGTGGATTTTTTCCATTTTCAGTTGACTCCACTCAAAAATCAGATTTTCTGCCACCAGCAGGAAAATTCCAAACCTCTCTATGCAAGCTATTTCTAGTCCCAGATCCTCTTATTTTCTTTACCTTCACTTAGAAGCCGTATATTCATCCCTGGCTGTTGGTCTGTCTACAACTCTGCTGGTAAGATCAGCCAAAAAACTCTGGTGAACAGACCTTTAATAATAAAATGTGTGTGGAAAATTTGCCCTTATAAAAAAAAATACTATATTTTTGTGCGGCAATACCAGATCAACAATGTAAGAGCCATTCGTTCTTCGTGGAGGTCTAACTATGTATGACCATCATACAGGACTTGTTGTCAAATGCTTAGGGGGTTTGCCTGTGGAACTGACAGATGTAAGACTGGATCACTCATGAATTCAGATGTTGACAGCTTGAAAACCCCCTCTGTCTGCACAGCAATACATTGATATATATTCAGGTTGGAGACAGCAAAAGCGTAGGAGAAGGACGAGCTCCACTATCCATAATGTCATGCCTGGACATGGTGAACTTCTCATTCACTGCACCTACGTCCATTAGGCCATGGCATTTAAAACTTTGGGTTTTTTGGGGAGAGACTGTCTTGGTTCTTGGCGAGGTGCTGCTTACTGGGTGTTCCCTCCTTCAACACTCAGCATAATG
This sequence comes from Conus betulinus, assembly GCA_016801955.1. NCBI lineage: Eukaryota > Metazoa > Mollusca > Gastropoda > Neogastropoda > Conidae > Conus > Conus betulinus. The sequence goes on along the minus strand of JADBJO010004217.1, from coordinate 76,660 downwards.
ATGTCACAGTCAGGCAAGTCAGGAAACAGGACTGTATTCTTCACATATACCGAGTTCTAAAGGCTATTCTTGATGGAATGAACCATTAGTTCATGAATCTAGTTTGCATACTAATGAAGAACCAACTGAGCCCAAGATTTAGTTTGCAGAGTTACGACAAACTAAGAACTGTTTTTTCATCAATGTTTGAACAATCTTCTCTCTAGGGAGGGAACCTACAGAGAAAAAAACTGCTTGCTGGTGTCTGACTGAGAAAGATTCTTTGGACCACTGAACACTGAACGTGGGAACCGTTTTTTTTTGCTGGGCTGTGAATTGAGTTTAACTAATCTGTCTGAACTTATCTCCAGAACACTGTGAACTTACATATTCTGGCCGTACGAAATGAAAATATTCACTTGCTTATCAAGAAAGGAAATTTTGGTCAACCAAGCACAAACTGATGTCCTTTACAGAACTTTCCTTGGGTTACTTCCCTTTACATGATCCCAGTTTCATGTCGAGTGATTCTTTTCATTTCACAAATTACAAACTTCACCAATCTTGCAATACAAGCCAAAAGATCAGATGATTAGTAACAAAGACAAGATTGCAGATGTTGTGAAGCAGATGAACTAAGTTCACAATCTAAAAGTTTGTTCAATAAAGGAAGGCTATACAGCTCACCTCACTGCATTTGCACACACATGGTAAATCCATCCCCCTTACCTGTCTAGTTCTATCCATGGAAAGCTCTTTGAAAAGACCGAGGACCATATCCAAAGAAGCCCACATCCCCCCCCCCCCCCCCCCCCCCCCCCCTTCCCCCAACCCCACCCCTGTTTTTTTGGGAGGACGGCTCTCACTGGTCAGTTTTTATTTTGCCATCTTTCTAATCAATGGCACTCAAGTTTAGCAAGTTCAAGATGTTTCTTTTCAGACTCTCACAGCATTTACCACGGTAAAGTGAAATTACATTAGGTAAGCCAGGATGGATGGTTTGTATGCTGGGTCTTCTCTCATGTGAGCACAAACGACACACAGAAACCTGCACTCAGCCACATCACACACCACAAATACCACTCCCGTTCTTCAGCATGTATTATTGATCCAACCACAGTACATTCACATCACCTTTGCACAAGAAAACATCTCCTTGCTTACAATACGTTCTCCTCTCTCTTCAAGCTCTCCCTCCTTCCTTCCCCTTTCCACCAGTTACATCTTCTGCACCAGTCTGATGGTCCTCGTGAATCCAAACGTATCAAGAAATTCAAGAATCCTTTTGAACAGAGCTGCAGCTAAGAAAAAAGGCATCACATACACCTCAGTCATTGAAAACAGGAGAGAGGATTTGGAAGGAGGGAGGGAGGGGGGGGGATATCTCAAGACTTGCTATAAAAAAGAAAAAAAGCATAACTCAGAATGTCCTGCTTAATAGTTTCGCATATACGATCAGTCCAGTGCATTTCAAAACGCAGATCAGTACACAAAAATTCAGGCAGCACTGAAAACGAAACCACCACTGAAAACATGCGCATATCAAAACCACACTTCAACAGTCCGTCCTTACAACTGGAAACCATCGCTGAAAACATGCGCACATCGAAACCACACACTTCAACAATCAGTACTTGCAAAAATGGAAACAACCATTGAAAACATGTGCACTGTAAGCGCACTTCAACAATCACACAGCCCAAAATGGTTCTTCCAAACCTATTTGTACATAATAACAGAGACACCTGGCAGATCTACACATCAGCATGTACACTGCCTATTCTGATACAAACATCTACACAGAATAGCATACAGCAACACTGACCTACCTCCGGAAGCTTTTACCCCTTGTCTCATCATAAACATCTGTGTCATATATCAATGCACACCACTTTGGGTTTTTTTTCCCCATTCATGGGTTGCAACCTTTACTAATAATTATTCCTTTAGTGAGATTTTACATGAATGATTGGCTTTCCCCAATGTTCTTTTGAAAGTACTGACTGAGGTAGCACTGAACACATGCATTCTTTTGTTTTGCTAATATCCCAGCACTGGCCATTAATGTATCCTCATTCACTTCAACCAGCTTTTTTTTTTTTTTTTTAACTTTTCTGCCATGTTGAACTGCTGCTCAAGGTATGGGAAGCAACTCTGAAAATTATGCTTTCCCATCAAGTGAGCATAGGTAAACCACATCTGAGCCATTTTTTTTCCAATAATTTTGGCAGTATTTCTAAAATGTATTTCCTGTTATGAAGTTTTGCAATTCAAAAGTACAAAACAAAATGGTGTACAATTTTGAGTGTTGTGGATCAGAAACAACAGTCACAATCACTGTTAAGATGGAACCATAAGAAGTGTCACTATTCTGATCAATACCTGTCATCTATTACATTGTGGTCGATGTCAGCATGTGTCAGCACATGTTCAAAATCTGTCATACTGATTTTTTTGTTTTAAACACTCCCAAATTCCCACAACAGAGCTCAAAGCAGGCTGGTAGGCAGAAACATCACCCTGCCCCACAGTCTAAATCGACTATCCTGGATTGTGCCATGTCTCCCAGACCAACTGACCTCTGGACATCCCTTTCAGGACGCGCCAAACAACCCTGCCTACCCTTTCAACACGCACAACAGTCAAGTCATGAACCTGATTTTGCAGGTTTTGTAGGGTATGCTCCAACACGGCAGACAGATTCTGAATGAATGGAGGCAGCCAGTTGGCCCTGTGCATCTAGCATTGTTCTTTGGATCCCGCCAGGTCCTGGGTTCTGTCACTGCTTCAACAAGCCAGATTACAGGACAGACTCCACTCCACTCCCAGCCTTCAGAAGGGACTACATACACCCACGGCCTCCAGAATTAGAGGAAACAAACTTGCGCACATGTCATCAGGTGTTGGCCGATTGGGTGACGACACAAAAAAAATGAAATAAAATAAAAATAAAAACCATGCTAGTGCCATGTTCAGACACCTTAGCTCAGAATGCGGCTACCTACACACACAGTACACCACCTGTCAGCTCTGTGTGCTCCCATCTTTTAGCTGTTTGGTCTGATCTGAAAGCAGCAGTCAGTCACTACACATACCCCGACCCAAAAGGCTGGAAAACAGTTCACCGCCACTCACACACAAGTTCAACAGTCAATGAAAATTAAATCTCTACAACATCTGGCCATATTCTTCTGTATTTGTGCACACACTCCCATACCCACAGCACAGACACAGCAGCATGCTCAAACAAACACACACATTCATATCAAACATACATTCACACAGATCCTCTTGCAAAAAAAAAAAAAAAAAAAAAAGAAAAATGTTCAAGATTCAACAAAAACTTGCTGCAACTGGTCAGAGTAACAATGGGATTTGGCAGTTCTAAGATCCACAGAAAGACCAAAGGACATTTTCTCTCCATTCTCTTTCCCTCTCCACCTCACACACACACACACACACACACACACACACAGAAAAACATATAACTGGACACACACAACATGCACAAACACCAAAGCTGATCATTTTCAATCATTTTCTGATTCAAGAATACAGTGCAAAAATTAATAAAACTTCTAGACCTTTTCTAAATCACCAAATCAAAGTAACGCTTTCACACTACAGTAAACGCCTTTGGTTTATCTTCTCCGAATGCATACAGCTCATTTTCTTTTTCACCTCCCCCCTAGCTAAACACCAATGACTGGCAAACAATGATCATGAAATGACGCCCTGATCACGGCTAATCGGTCTGTATGCTAATGGCATGTTTCGGAAGATCAACGGCAGGAACTGCACCCCATCCCCGTTTGTCCCCACACACAGCGCCACCTACACCGGCCCGGCTCCACCCAGAGGGATGGGAATTCCCAGTTTCTGGGCCCACCTTCATCTGCACCTGGGCGGCATCCAGCAGGGAGAAGAGGTGGGCCATCTCACTCTCTGACTTGGACAAGCTGATGGCTTTCTCGAACATCTCCACCGCCGACTTCATGTCGCCCCTGTCAGTGTCAAATCACATCGTTGTCAAACAATCATGATTATGACTACAGACAAAACATCTATCACTAGGAATGGATACAAAATGTACAAAATCCTGACATGGTACAAAACATAAATAATCCTGACTGGTAACAGATCAGGTATAGTCTATGACTGGATACAAAACATATTTATGACTGTGACAAACTATATGACCATGACTGAATACCAAACATGTATGCTTATGACTGAAGCAAAACAGAATTATGACTGAATGTAAAACAAGCATAACTACGTCTGGAGTTAACATGTGCAGATGCAGACACCGACCTTGTCCATGTCCAGATGACACTTTACACTAAGGTCTTGTCTCTGAATGCAAGCGTTATCAACTTTTGTTCTTCTTTTGATTACATGAATGCTATATGTCAATTTATCCTTTGTAGATGTACCATTCATCATTCTTGTGCAGCCAACTACACAGAACTTATCAGGACTGTCAAACTAATGCAGGAAAGAAAATTTCAAATCCTAAACTGTTCATATCATCAAAAAAAAAACATATCCTGAAAAATAACAACAAAATCCAGTCATGGCATAGTCGCTAAACCACCGATGTTCCTGTGGCAGATAAAAGTAGGCTGTGCTGAGAACGCCTGGCATTATACAAAACTAGGCTGTGCTGAGAACGCCAGGCATAATACAAAACTAGGCTGTGCTCAGAACGCCAGGCATTCCCAGGATTCCTCATTCTAAGATGTTTTTCAAAAAAAAAAAACAGCGAAAAAGATTTAGTTGCGAGGTGAGAGGTGACTGCAGGCGGAGAGTGAAAACACATTTTGAAGGGCATTTGAAATAACACCACCCAGTCAGCATGGACAAACCAATCACAAGACAAAACACAACGCGTTTCAACCTTTTAGGTCTTCTTCAGGCAGATAAGCAACACTCAGGACAACAAAAAAGAAAGAACAGCAATCACTTATTTTCTCAAGGCCCCATGAGTCCCTTTCTTTTCATTTAACACCTAACTTGCACTGAATTTGAGAAGTAATTACTTATTCTTCATTTTCACTGTCTTGAGTGATGTTTATCTTGCCTGAAGAACACCTAAGAGGTCGAAACATGTTGTGTTTTGTCTTGTGATTCGTTTGTCCCCTAGACACCCGGCAGAATTATTTCACACACTCTCTCTCTCTCTCTCTCTCTCTCTCTCTCTCACACACACACACACACACACACACACAGACGTACACACTCACACAAAAATGTGTCATGTTTTGATATCATCCCTGAATACTGAATGCAGCCCTTAACGGTGGGATTTAAAACAGTCACACACACACAAATCTCAATAACGGGTTGACCTTGGATTTCTTGCCAATTAACAAAGATGAAGAAATAAGTTTCATTCAAATTCTTTGTGTATGCTGACCACAGATGTTAAAGAGTGAAACTATAAAAACACACACACAATCTCTCTCTCTCTCTCTCTCTCTCTCTCTCTCTCCTCTCTAGATCACAGGGAAACACTGACTGCTGCACTTTGATGGTGCCCAGGATCTCGTAGGCGTACTCGCACAGTGGGTCCATGTCCAGGGCAGAGTTGATGATCTTCATGGCTTTCTCCGTGTCCGACTTCCACTGCAGCATCAGCAGCCTGAAACAGGGCCCAGTCCTCACAAAACACTTCCCAGCATCCATGGACAGCATGTTTTGGGCACTGAAATGCACCAAAATCTCAAAGGCCACTGGGAAGGGGACAAATCTCAGCCAGGACACACAGACCCTTGACTCCCCCTTTGATCCACACCACATACAGAGATGTGCACACACACAAAATGTAAAATAGGTCTGTCCTTCGGCCACAGTCTATCTTTCCACCAAATTTTGTTTGAAAAAGTTCCAAGGTTTTGCCACTCTCTTGCTGAAAAACAAACAAACGTGCTGACATGTCTTCATTTTAAGGAGGTAGAGCAGGCCATGACCGAGAGGCAAACTGTACAACAGACTTCACAGCTAGTGGCCTGCCAGTGTCTGCCATACCATTATCTAGTCACCAGAGTACAATGGTATGGTTAGTTCATGATGAATGTGAAAAAAAAAAAGAGAAAAACAAAAAAAAAGGATAAAAGACTTTTTCAGAACAAAGATAGCTTAACTGGCCACACAAAGATTGAATTTTAAAAAAAAAAGCAGAAAACAGTGAAGGAAGAGGGAAAGGCGGGCATGTTAACTGGCAAAAAAAAAATAAATAAAATAAAAACCATGAATGAAGAGGAAAAGACAGAGCCAAAGGAGAATTTTAAGATCAGAACTTCTGGAGAGTCGGGTGCAAATCACTTTTTTTTTTTTTCTTTCCTTTTTTTTTTTTTTTTCTTTTTTTTTTTTTTTTTTGGGGGGGGGGGGTCCTCATTTTCCATGCCTCCTCAGTGGTGCTAGTCCCACATGGCTCCTTGCAGCTTCCCCATACACAACCACACCCAACAAGGTCCCAGCACTGTCACTTCCACTGGGGACAAACCACCACAACAAGTAGTCAAATTACAGTTTCTGCTGGCCCCAAGTACCATGTCAGTCTGCACACACTGTCATTGTTCATGGCTGTCCACCTCAATGCAGTCCCAGCAGGAGCCACGTGGAAAAACGGAGTCAGTCTGGCTGTGGAATGGATGCATCTTTCACCCACTTTAGCTTGAACTGAAGAAACCAGGACCTAAAAAGATCATGTGTCTACTACTGCATGTGGCTGCTGACACTCGCACAGTCTCTATCCATATTTATTCTGCAATATCTAATTCATCCCATTCCAAAATGACTTGTCCAAACCAATATTTTTTTTTTCTTAACGCAGGGTTTCAAGTTCTGGATTTATAAAACATATTCAGGATGTAGGGAATGATACTTACAGTAAGTGAATTCTGGACAAAAAACAATGGGGACAGGGGAGGAGGCAGCTCTGGTATTTCAGAACAATACGAAGGAAGCTGCTCACAACTGGCCATCTGCCCTCATCGTCTTTTTTTCCCCTTTCTTCAAAACGGTGACAAACGGCAGACAAACACGGGTCATTTCTGCACAACAGTCTGTTGTTTTACTGCACTACAGCCTAAACAACAAACACTTAATTATGTCTTGCTTCCAATGAAAACACAGACTGTGGCACCACGTTCTCTTCCAAGATCCTTACCTACAAGTGTGGCTTCAGATTATCTCCCTTGCCTTATCACACGCGAATTGGGGAGCATGAATTTGAATGCAGTTGGACATCTGCTAACACCTTGACAACAGCCCCCTCTTCATGATGGATTGGACTTGTATACTGTGATACTATTGTTTACCTTGTAATGCCATCCCCCACCCCCCCCACCCTTCTTGTTCCTGACTGGCAACCAACCTGAAAAAAAAGCTACTTGATCCACTTTCAACAATGTATCTTTAAATTGGAGATTTCTGGTGAAAAACTTTTCACTAATGAACTTTGGATTCAACTCCAAACTAGCAGTGGCATCAGCATGAAGGATTTTTTCCACTGGCAGATTTCTCTACACTGCAGATTTGATGTAATCTGGGTATAATGCAAACATGCCAAGTGAACAAGACTAATGTCCATTCAACCTTAGGTGTCTTGTTCTGTACTCTATACGTTTCATTCAACCAGTAGGTCTGTGACTTTCTTATACTTTTATGGACATTCTTCACAGACCAAAACTCTGAACTCTGGCAAGCTATGTGTCTTTGCTTACATAAATGAAAAACACAGTGTGTTCACTTCACACACCTTTATGCCATCTGCATCCAAATAATTCTTTATTATCAAGTGCACGGGTCACAAGGAATATCTGGAGGAACAAACGTTCATACTTAATCCTGATTATACACAAATACCTTGTCGTTACACCAAAGATTCAAGGCCCATCTTGCGCCAAATTTGATGAAGATAAGTGATTGCTCATTCATTTTTGTTGTCCTGAGTGTTGTTTATCTCTTGCCTGAAGAAGACCTAAAAGGTTAAAACGCATCATGTTTTGTCTTGTGAAACGTTTGTCCACATTTTTTCAGCAGAGTCATTATAGGTACTTTTTAGAATTAATTTCAAAGATAAAACATGGGAATACATAAGCGACTGAATGTGCATGCATATTCACATGCACACACTCGTCTATGAACTATAAACAAAAATTGCTTAATAACTGCTGCTGCACATAGGCTACTGGTTGAAAGAACTCACACTCACTACCAAACACAAGACCTGTTTACCCCAAATTCGTGTACCTGTAATATCTCACACAAAAAACCTGTCATTTGAAAAAGAAACCTGTAAACTTCATAACCGCAATACTTTTGCAACTTTTGAAGATTCATAAGAGCCGGCCGTTGGCACCTAAGATCGCTTTGTCGCCATCTTTGACAAGGTAAAAGATGCAAGACACACTGGGAAATGTCTTCTAACTGCTTTTGACCAAAACGGTAGCAGACCGAACTTTGCGTTTCACAATTTTCTTTCTTTGATGTTTTTTTCCCCTTGGGGGGGGGGGGGGGGGTGGCTGCGAAATTTTTCCAAATAGGGCAAAATCGTCTGGGTAAACAAGTCTGAAACATGCACTTGTACATCCGCATGCATGCTTTCTTGAAACATCTGTCTGAACATTCATGACTTGCAGGGCTGCTGAGGAGTTTGTCACACAGAACAACAGGATTTTACAGGTGACATGATCATTTTTTACCCATGGTCACTTCATTTACAATGGAACACAAGGCACTGACTGCTTTCAGAAAGAGACTATCAGCAAAGCCGTTGGGTTTTGTTTTCATACTCCTTTTGCAGGAGCCTGACCAAAGGATCTCAACAAACTCCGAAAGCTGCCTGTGTGGCATCTTGTCTGGCAGACTTTGCCTTTTTGTGCCAATGTTTTCTACAGATTTCACCAAACAAACATTCAGTCACAACCAATGATCTTGGTGGCTGTTTTTAACACTTCTAATGAAAGCTATGGTTTCTACTTTTGAAATATTCCCAAACCAGACAGCAATGGCAAATGTCAAAACACTTTCTGTGATAGTTGTGTAGAACTGTACAAGAATCCTTGTTGACAGAGAATTTTTTCCAAGCACAAAAGCACAGCACTGTTTGGCTGGCTCAACAACTTTTCTTGTATTTTTCATCCATTTCAAGTCATCAGAAATGATCAGTCCAAGAAATGTGTAGTAGCTTATGACCTCCACTAAGGTGGCCATGTTTAGCAGGATTTAAATCACAGACAATTGTAATCCTAAGGCAGGAAGCATCCTCTGCACGCATGTGAACCAGTCACATACCCATAATTCCAAACTAATCCTGCTTGCTGAATAAGACCATCCACAGATCTGAAAACTGAATCGACACAAACCCACACACAACCCTGTAAATCATGTCTCCTCTGATGGACCGCCTCCAGAGCACCTAGCACTGACTGCTCCCTGCAGTCTGCCGATGCTACTGTTGAATTCAATTGCATTGTTTACAGCCGACCATACATGGCCGCCACAGTACTGTACTGCCACAGAACAAGCCTCAGTGTGGCTGTGTACGGCCAGGCCAGTAGGATGGACTTGGGTGCAATAGGAGGGCAAGGAAGACTGAGTCAGGGAAAAAAAAACTCTGCAATATCTTTAGAAATTACACACACGACTGTTTTCAGTTATGTTCAGGACAGGCAGACGAACAGATGATAAAAGACGGACGACACTGTCACGGTTTGGTTCTGTATCCTATGTCACAAAATCCTGAAAAATCCACTTCTACTTATCTCTTCTCAAGTACTATACAATGTTTACACAGTCGAGTAACCCCATCAAAGAGTCTGTCATAGTAAGATAACAGGTGGTCGCGCTCACCCTCGATGTACAATGGTGTTGGCGTTGTCCGGCTCCCAGTTCCAAGGCTTTCATAAACTGTTTGTCGGCCTCCTCAAACTGCCCAAGGTCACACAAGGTCTGCAACAACACCCATCAGCTGAGGTCAGCCATGCCGTCTTCACACAGGTTTCACATCGTCAGAAAATCAACATTAACTCTCAGCACAACAGCGTTTGTTTCATGATTTGGTGGGGACAAGCCAAGTGTCTCTACAGTGCTGTCAGTAAAGTTAGGCACTTTTAAACAGTCTTTTCTTGCTACCTAAGGTGACTGGGGACCTGTTCACTGTCTCAGTTTCAGTGTTGTAACAGCCCAGCTGATCGTACCAGGCCCCTTCAGGTTGTCACATTTAAAACATACTCCTGTCATAAAAAACAAAAAAGCAGTTGTCGCATTTAGAAAAACTCCTGTCATAAAAAAGTCATAACATTTGTCATAAAAAAACAGTTGTCACATTTACAAAAACTTCTATAATAAAAAAAGAACATGCACACACGTTTTAAATACTAAAACCAAAAATACTGAGACACATAAATGCAAGATTGAACACATAAATAGGCCATATAGTCTGACAGACACTGCACAATCCACAGCTACCAACCCTCTGGAGTCAACATTCGGGAACCTGGGATGACGGGTGGAGATGATTGAGGGGGAGCAACTAGATTCACTCCTGTCCTTACATTTCCTAAAAAGATTTGGCAATCTCTAAACAGAGAAAGCCAGTGTAAAGAATAAATAGAACAAAGGCAGTGAATGGGTGTCAAAGACAGAAAAACAATGGATGTCAATGTAGGAGTTTCTTTATATCAAAAAGGTATGCCCATAGAGTCAGTGAGAGTTACAGACCAGGGGAAATAACTGGAACAAAATGTCCCAGTGGTGGGACTGCAACTGATACTGAAAGAACTCTGACAAAACATTCATAATGATAGAAAAAGTTAAGCACGAAGTGAGCATCTTCAAAGCTGGGAATCCTCATAGTAAGTGCACCAACATGAAAGATGCTTTCAAAGGATTTTCACATAGTTAACTGCAAGAAACGGCCCTACTTCAATAGTGATGAATATCACGCACACTCAAAAAGGAAAGAAATGTTGGTAGCAGTGAATTCTCTTTTCTCTCTTAACTGCTGTAATAATTCCCCCAGCCCCACCTCCATCTCCTCAAAGGCCCCACCTTCCTAATTTCCCCCACCTCTTCATCTGCATCAACATAAATATTTCTACTCCCCTAAACCCTCTCCCCCCCCCCCCCCCCCCCCCCCCCCCCATCAACTCCTCACCCCTGTCCCTGACCCCATTGCCCAATTCCTGTCTCAGTATCACAATCATCCCCTGTCCTGTCCCACTGTCTCCTTAGCCCCTGCAGCTGACCTGGCCCCACAACATGTAGGCGTCAGAGCACTTGGGAACTCTTTGATGGCGGTCTCAAAGACTTTGCGTGCCTGCTCCCTCTGGATGAGGCTCTGCAGCATCATGGCTCGTCGGTGTTCTGCAGCAACCAACAGGTCAGCCAAGGTCAACGCTCACACCCAGCCAATCAGCATGCACGGCAAACATACAGATGATGTTACAGACCAGTGTGTGTGTGCGTGTGTGTGTGTGTGTGTGTGTGTGTGTGTGCACGCGCTTGCATGCATGTCTGTAAAATGACATCTATAAGTCCAATGTTACAAACTGTATTCACAAACACTGCAAACAGCATACAATGAATAATTCTTGTCAATGCTGTTTAAAATTTTGCACATACCCCTTGATCGTCCAAGAAATAAAAAGGTGCCCTCCAGGAAAAAGGCATCGCACAATGCAAGGTTTGTTAATTTCTCTTGACACAAGACAAAAGCCTCGTTCTGCCTCCAGCTCCATCCATCTTGCAAGTCAGAGCTTACTTATTCTTCCACCATTTCCAAGCCACTTATTTGTTTATTCCCTGCTTAAATGCAGCTTTTTCAGGTGGTGGTCTATTTTTATCTTCCAAACACCCTGCTATGAATTAATCATCCTAAGAATAGGGCAAATTCTTGAATATTGCTATCAAACAGTGTTGATCATCCATGGTATGAGGGGAAACATGTTCTCTGAAGCATGCAGTCTGCTCATGTTGCACACCTGAAAGTCATCAGTGTTGACAAATTCTATCACTTAAAACTTAAGTATTTTTCAACGTCTGAAACCCATTTCCAAAGATGATGAAACTTGAAAGGAATACCAGACAGCTTGTAGGCATATTTGAACATGCTGAACACCATCTTAGGTCAATACAGCTTTAAAGAAATGGCACTGTAATTTATCTATGTCTATCAATAAATAAATGGCATGTTGCTATACTACCATCCTGTCTGGGATATCTTTTGTAGCTTTTTGTACATTTTCTCTCTTTAGTGTCCATGAAGAAAACCTGTAACAGCGAGTGGTTACAACAACTGTGAAGATCTTTTCAAACAAGCCCTGACAAAAATGTACCCTTCCAGGACGTTCAACGCTTTAACTGGAAGGAAAGGGAGGGGGGAAATGGTCTTCAAGCATCCTGTGAACTCCGAACACCCCCACTGCAGCCTGATGTGAACACAGTCAGCAACATCATGCCCTAGTCCCTGTGCTGGACTGATGAACACTGCGAACCATCAGAGCCCTGACTGTGAACACACATACAAACCAACTGGACCACTTGGCCCACACAGCTGGGAGAACTCGGCACTGAATCTCAGACCAACATTAACGTCATATGAGGAACAAAATTAGGGTATCCCTGGAAATTAGGGTAACTATGTGATCACAAGCTGAGATTGGTTGAGAGACAGACATCCCTGAAAATTAGGGTAATTATGTGATCACAAGCTGAGATTGGTTGAGAGACAAACATCCCTAAAAAATAGCATAATTATGTGATCACAAGCTGAGACTGGTTGAGAGACAAACATCCCTTTGAGATTGGATGTTGAGAGACAAACATCCTTAAAATTAGGGTAATTAGGTGATGACAAGTTGAAACTGAAAAGAGTAAGGAACAAGTCGCCTCAGATGAATCCTCCTTTCAAAGAAGCACAGTGGCCTCAGTCTCACACTTCAGTCCAACCAACTACCCAAATGTCCTTGCAGGATTGTCACACTAATACAATAATATGTAAGGTTTTAAATCAGCTCTAAATTTCAGGAAACTCCAAAGCAGCATGCTGAAACTGGAGAAAAGGAACAACAGTAATAAAAAGTTGCATTTTGATGGGGAAAATCAGTATAACCACAAAAATATGAAAGAACCCAACCACAAACTCACTCCTCACACAAGCCCGCTTTCCAAATTATCTCCCTTCCCTTGTAATCTTGTCTGACTTCTTGCTTTTTCTTTACTCTAATATCACCCCTTCCCGTTCTCTGTTTTTTGTCATTCATTTTTTTTTCTTTTCTCTGAAAAAAAAAGAAAAAAGAAGAAAAAAAAAAAAAAGAAATATGAAGACTACAATAGTTGGCACTAAATGCACATAACTATTTATGCACAGTTGTGCCGTGTGATTTGCATAGCAGTAACGACATTCACCAAGTCGAACTGAACCACACATCATTTACTTGTAATGCAGTAAGCGATGACCTTTCTTATCTCCTTTCCTCAGTCTCAAGTCTTATGTTACCCTGGCCAACAAAGATAACATAACAACTACATGTATAACTGCAACGCGACTGCTGGACTACTGAATTCTTTACGCCAGATAAAACTATGCCATGCAAAGAATGCCAGCCATTCCATCCAGTTTTTTTACTTCATACTGAGATTAATTAAAGAAATACGTTCCTAAAAAGAAAATCATGAATACTATAACAGTGCTACATAAAACAGATAAACAAGCATACTGACAAAAGGTACTGCAGACTGGAGAGAGTCCACTGAGGACAGTATGTACAGTATCACCAGTGACCTTGTTGCCAGAGAACGACAGAAAAACTGACTTGCACACAAACTGCCTGACAACATTTAGACAATGACCTAGTGTTAAATGTCACTGTGGTTATTAAATGTCAATCTGCGGAAAGGTCTTGCCTTTTCAGCACCCGCCGCACCACGAAGGTAAATAATAACCCACACCAGCTCCTGAATTTGACAGCGGCAACAAACGTTCAGTTCAAGGGATCAAACGGAGCAAAAGCAAAAATCACTGAAAGTCTGGGGAGGCCCTGAAAGCATGCTCTCGCTCCCCGGGTGAACAGCTGGAACTCGTTTCTACAATGTTGCTATCCAAAGCAAACTGAGCATGGGGTGGTCTACTATCCTCCTCCTGCGTTCAAATCACATTGTAGACCATTGTTGGTACAGATTCTGTCAATCGCTTTCACTTTTGCAGAAGCACAACGTTCACCCCATGATATTTTTGCCAGCAAAGACACAAATATGTGTACAGCCCTCTCCTCTGTGCTTGGACAGACATCTGTGAAAACCGCCAGCGTTATCAGCACTACTATTGTCACAGCTGACACCCAAAGTATTTCAGATGATCTCCCCTGCCTTACCTCCTTCACAAATCATGTACACCTTTTGTAAACATTTCTGAGACTCTCTTTCCCATCAAAATGCTGATTTATCATACATTCTATTTCCTTTTCCAATATTTAAATAATTTCGCTTTATAATAAAACAACACTAAACAACCAGAAATCAATTTATTTATTATCACTGTAAAAAGACCTGAAAATTCTGTTAAAGCATGACCGCCAGATACTTCTCCAATCTATTAAAAAACACACTAAACAAACACAGTAAACTAAAATGAGATAAAAACAGATTCTAATCTTAAAGTGAGAAGAACATCATCAAGCCAACGACACACAAACCAACAGCATGGGATCCTTAACCTGCGAAAGCTTTCTGTACATAAGAGGTAGGAAATCGGGGCGACAGGATGATGCTCTTCTGGAAGTCTGCAATGGCCTCCTCCAGTTTCTCCATCAGCAGTTGTTGCTGCAACACCAGTATTACTGTATCGTTGCATCATCAACAACCTGCAGCATCATCATGTTGTATCCACACACACACAAAAAAAGTTTGCAATCACACTGTCTCAAATCACAAACAAATCAATGTACGTTAAAACTCATGTGAAACAAACTTTGGGGGGATAAGAAAATGGTATTCGAGGTTTATGACATTATTTCAGGCAAACCTCCAAAATTGTTTAAACCCAAGGATGGGATGTAGAAAGGTTTCATACATGTGTGTGTGTGTGTGTGTGTGTGTGTGTGTGTGTGTGTGCATGTGTGTGTGTGTGTGTGTGTGTCTCCCAATATTTTCCCTATATCATTACTCCTTAATTTTCTGTGCCAAGATCTGTTCATTTGCCACCTCTCATCTGCCTGATGGAAGCTAAACATCATTTTGAGCCTGGCAGAAAAACTAAATCTTATCCCATGGGAGCAACTTTGCAATGTCAGCCACAACTATCATGACAATAAACCAAGCCTCAGTCCCTATACATCCATAAATAACTGTAAGAGTATTTCTCACCAGTTTTCAGATGACTGGAGTTTTTCTTTTTCTCAAATCGTTCTTAGCAAGTTTCTTCTGAAAGCTGTCTACTCCCTTTCAAAACACTTACTTTACCTGCATGATCCAACATTAACTGTAAGCATATGACTGTTAAGAAATCTTCACGAACTTCCCATCAGTGTATGTTTCATCTTGTAATGCTGAAAGCCAAGTTATTTCGGTCAATACCAACAAAAACAAAAAACCAGCTGCCTTCGCACAGCGGTTGTGTCATGGACTCCTAACTTGGGGGAGGGGTGTGAGTGTTCCATTCCCATTACGTCCATTTGCAGGACTTTTTGGGCCCATGATCAGCCACTACCAAGAGTTGAGTTTGGTCGAAAGACTTGTATCACACAGTCAAGCTTCCCCACTTTACCGTATACATCTCTGAGAGTGTGCTTAAAACCTCCTGACCAAGACTGCACATCTCCAGGGCCTGGTTGAAGCAGGGATACATCATGAAAAGTGAAAGCGAGTGCAGACTACACCCTGTCATGCAGTGTCTGGCCTGAAAGGAACGCCTTGGCATGATCTTCCTCATTCTCACTCATCAGCATATTAAAGAAAAAAAAAAAAAAAAAAAAGTCGAATTCTGTGGCCTTTCAAGCCTTGATCTCATGATGACCTTAGTTTCCATGTCCTCTCAACATCCCTGCCCGTGATGAGGTCAGTGTCCAGGACGCCAGTATCAGCGACTTTTCATGGGGACTGTCACTGGAGGGACAGACACAGTGGCGCCCTCTGAAGGGAGACGCTCTCACTCACACTTGCTGAGTGACTAATAAATTTCTGTCGTCAGACGTTGTGTCCTGTGTATGTTGGATCAGAACAGTGCCACTGAACACCACCAAAGCGACTTGGCAGCGGTGCAGCATCTCTTCCAACACGTTGCCTCATAATGACTTGACATTCAGCCTTCCTGTCGACTGCCATTACCAGGGCTGCAGAGGGACAGCCAGGGTGTGACTGTGGACTGTAAGATCTGGAGTAAGCAATGTCTGGGTAATCTTTCACAGTGGCACAGAAGATGTTTTTTTTTCTGTTCTTTTTACGTCACAAGTCCTGAGGACCATCTATGACCGAAACTTGTCAATATTTGTTCTGTTTTCCTTTTTTTTTTTTGTTAAATCTTCAGAGAATCCTCAAAAACATTTATTATCAATTTTTACTTGAAGATCTGCCGTCAAAAATCTTTTTACTGAACAAAGAAAATTTGCTTTGACATCAATTATGAGCACACTATACACTGCTTTTACTTGGCGTTTCTTTGGGGGCAGTGTATTTTGGGGTAAAATTGGGTACAAAACACATCACAGTGTGTGGATGCATAAGGGTTCCCCCTCTTCTCTGTAATGTCCACAAGAAGGTGCATCTCTGAAGTCTAATACACCTGCTCACTGCATATGAAATACTGAGATTACTTGGCACTGCCGCGTAAGATCCCTCTCTTGATCAAGACCACATGACATCCATAAAGCCTGCAGTCCGGCCCACTCACCTGTCCACGGTGGTGGTAGACATCAGAATTCTGGGGGTCCATCGTCTGGGCGTTTTCAAAACAGTCCATGGCCCCCTTCTGGTCGTCCTTCTGCATCAGCAGACTGCCCATCTTGATCAGCGCATTGGCCGCCACTGCCCACATCACGATCATCCCACAGTGACATTGCCCACATCATGATCATTCCCACAGTGACACCTGCCCACATCACAATCATTCCCACAGTGACACATGCCCACATCACAATCATTCCCACAGTGACACATGCCCACATCACAATCATTCCCACAGTGACACCTGCCCACATCACAATCAGTCCCACAGTGACATCTGCCCACATCACAATCATTCCCACAGTGACACGTGCCCACATCACATTCATTCCCAAAGTGACACCTGCCCATGGCATCAAAATCAGTCCCACAGTGACACCTGCCTACCAATCACAATCATTCCCACAGTGACACCTGCCTACCACATCAAAATTAATCCAACAGCAACACCGGTCTATCACATCATAATCAATCCCACACCATACCACTCACTGATGACATACATTGTTAGCAAAATACAGCCATGACACTCAAATGTGAGAATGGTACAGGCTTCATATCACAGAGATCATTCCGACACCCCGTCCACAGCCACAGCCCGGTCAGCCCCGCCGCAGCCCCCGCACCGCAAATCCACAGGGAGCAGTCAATGTCAAGTCGTCAAGAGACAACCCACCGGAGGAGACACTGCACTGCTGCTGAGTCACTTCCGTGGTGTTCAGTGGCGCCTGTTCTGATCTAACATACGCAGGACACCACCTACTAAGCCCCCTACTGACGACAATAATTGCTAAGTCGCAGAGCCGGCGATAGTGAGCTCTCCCTCCAGAGGGCGCCACCACGTCTGTCCAACGACAGCCCCCATGGGCTCGCCGATACCGTGACCCCGGCGGAAACCAAACCAAGACCACAGACATGGAGAGGACATCGAAACTGAGGTCACCATGAGAGCAGGGCGTGAAGGGCCACAAAATTTGAGACTTTTTTTTTTTTTTAATGCTGATCGATGAGAATGAGATGATTAAGATGATGCTACGGATTTCCATTTCGGTCTGAGACTACATGACAGGGCTGTATTCTATGCTTCCTTTCATAATATATCCCGGCATCAACCAGGCCCGAAGAGATACAGGCACCTGCAGTGTTGGTCCAGAAATTGGAGCAACACTCTCAGAAGCGCATCCATTAAGTGGATGAAACTCGTCTGTGTGGTCCCCAGTCTTCCCAACTGAGTCCGCAGCAAACTCAACTCTGGGTAGGAGCCGGTCGGGGCAGAAAAAACCCACATGACTCTGATGGGATTCGAACCCACGACCTCCCAGCCGGGAGTCCGCGACGCTAACCACTTCACCACGGGGGCCGGTGATAATTTTCAAACTTATATAAACTTGTTGTTTTCTTTTTTCCCGGCCAGCTCCTACCTAGAACCGAGTTGGATATGTACTGAAATGGGAAGTCTGGGACTACACAATCATGGTTCATCCACTTAATGGTAAGTCTGAGAGTGCTGCTCAATTTTCTGATCAACAATGCAGGTACCTGTACCTCACAGACCTAGGGTGACACCACAATGTATCATGAAAGGAAGCGTAGAGCACAACCATGCCATGTGGTCTCTGACTCGAATGGTACTCCACAGCATCATTTCCATGACCTTCAGTCTCACTGATCATCATAAAAACAAGTCATTAATACTTACTGTACTGTAGTCCTTTGTGCCCTGCTCTCACGGTGATCACAGTTTGAATTTCCTCTTAATGTCTATGCCAGTGAAAACTTCAAGTCAGTCAACAGTATCAGCAAGGTCACAAGGACTGTCGTTCAATGGAACTGGTGCTAACTCACACTGACTCTGCTGCTACGCCAGTTATTGTTGGTAGTAGGACAAGTATCAGTGAGCATCACCTAAAGACTCAGCAGCAGCTTGGCATCTCCTCTGTGGGTTGCCTCATAACAGCTTAAAACTGACTGTCACCTATGGACTACTTGTGCTGGGACTTCAACAGGACAATCCTGTGTGTGGCTGTGTGTAGGGGAGCAGGAATATTGGAGTTGGGGTAGCGCCACGGGGAAGACATGGAAGACGATAAAACACAACAAACAGTAGGATGACTCGCTGTAGTCACAGCATGTGTCCGCACACTCAAACACCCCACAACCCACTCACCCTGGGAGGGACAGAGTCAGTCTTCAACAGCTGCTCAAAGTCGCTGTATCCCATCTGGCCCTGACGCGCTGAGGACGTAGAAAGTGCCTCGTAACAACAACGCCTCTGACATCAGTGTTGTGCCCGCTGTCTCAATCTCTTCCGTGCACAGTGGAATCACCTCATCGTAGCGTCCAGACTCCAAGGCGTCTTTTGCTCGATCCAAGGCACTGACCAAACAATGGCAAATTCAATCACTTGACGACACCTCCAAAACTCTCCCAAAACGTTTCATCTGTAACATTCTGACCACTTCTAATAATAACAGTAGTGTTTTTATACAATGCTGTACCGTTTTGCAGTGAGACAATTGAAATCACATGCACATGTCTATCACACACATGAATACTGTAACTTTAACAGAACTGTTGCATGTACACACATTAACCAATGGAAATAAACCTGATAAAACGCAGATGGGGTGTGAAATTCAGAGAGGAAAAGATTTTGAAGCTAGTAGCAAGAGAGTCCTACATTGCCTTTGGACAAACAAACTAAAAAAAATGGAAGTTCATTCCTAGTATGTGGCTGAAGACAGAGTAACGGTGACAGCCTACAGCTGTCTGTTTAAGCAGAAACGTACTGCTCTCATAAATCTATGTAAGGATCAAACCAAAAATAGATCTTCACCATGCTGTAGCTGATACCCCCAGATCATCATTTTTGCTTTATTCTGCTTTTTTTTTATGGGGCTGTGGAACCAAAAATGATGTCGAAGCTTCACTTTGTGTATAACCAAATTTTGAAATTTAATACGTCCACAATGACTTTCAAAATATGGAAATTCATGGAAAACTGGGATGGATATGCAGCCATTGTTCACTTAGACACCAGACTGATTTTGTAGAGCCCAAGACAAACTAGGGAATTCATGAAAGGAAAATGTATCAACCCACCTATAAGAGAGAATCACATCATTTTCTTGTGTACCAAATCCAGAGTGGATGTGGTTTGATATGCATTAGAGTCTCTGTGTGTTGGCTACGATTGTGACCCAGCCTTATGGTCAGTCGTTTGCTTTGTGATGGTTCAGCACATCCACCCTGACTCATCTGGGTCATCCAAGCTATTGTCACAATCATATTGCCCAAGCTGGGGTTAATGTCAGTCATATTTTTTAAGTCTATACTAACATCTGAATCTCTGCCATCAATTTAACTGTGCATGGCCTAAAAAGTATTTCACAATCACGATAAATGTAATTCACTTCACTTACTAGTAATGTCAGTCACACAGAATGCAAAGCAAAAAATCATGCTTAAAATTCACTAAACGCATTTTGAACAATAAATGACTGCTGCAGAGAAGCTATCATTCCAGTGTTTCAACTCTTCTCATGAAGCACTGCAAGAAAGAGTCAACTGATTCCTTGACAGGGACAGCAGGATGGACAGATATTTGAAAAGCACTGGTGGGCAGGCAGAACAGGGTGGACAGTTAGTTAAGGGGGGGATCCTTTTATTTGGAGGCCTATACAATAAATATATAAGCACCAAAGACAAAACATGTCCAGAACAAAACATGGGGTGGTTTATCAATAAGGTCATCTTAAAATGTTTCAATATATTTTTCAATCATGTCATGGAACATGTTCTCCAACACTGAGGCCCAATGCCCTCCACTCTGCAGAAGATGCTAGTCTAAGTGCCCATGGACGTTGTCTGAAGGACCATCCATTCATCCTGAGGACCAGTCTCTAAATGTAAGATATAGGATCTTGGAAGCTGTGGAGAAAGAAAGCAGGGCTCTCAACTCACTTTTCCCCAAAAGAAGCCAGAACTTCCATCTTGAATTTATCAACTTCGCTCCAAATACTCATCCATTGGGGATAACTTTTATAAAACCCAATATCCAAGAAACAGGTGGTCATATATTCTCAACTTTAAAAAAATATAAGTGTTTCAATCTCCCTCTTGAGCATAAAAGCCATTTGAGATGTGAAACATTTCAGCTTCTTTTCAATTCATGGGCAACAGAGAAAGCATTCATTCATGAACGTGCATACATCAAGTTGTTTAAGATCTGTCAAAAGATCCGATTCAAAAATAAACATTTCAAACTTCTGTTTGGAAGCTTTCTAGTTATAACTGCAATTGTTTTCCTATACCTTATTACATTTTTTTTTTTTTTTTTTTTGGGGGGGGGGGGGGGGGGGGGGGGTCTCCTCAATCCCCTGCTTTCAGCAACACACAAACAGTTTAAACATGCCTCATGCACTGAAAATTTAAGTTGAATTGAACAAAAAATCAGAAATCCAAGCTGTCAAAATTTGTTGTATTCACTGACAGAGTATGTACAAGCCCTGCTGTAAATGCAGAATATAAATCAACCTCTGTCCTGTCCTGTTTCCAAACTGCAGTCATTGCACAAGACCAAAGCTCAAACTGACTGTTTAAATCTAACCACAATCACAGGGGTGTTTTTTTTTCTTTTTTTTTTTTTTGCTGTCCCAACTTCTGCGCCATCTCAGAGGCAGTGCACCCACGCCGCTCATTCCAACACCCCCCGCCACAGCCACAGCCCGGCCGATCCTGCCGCAGCCCCGGCACCGGCAATCCACAGGGAGCAGTCAATGTCAAGTCGTCAAGAGGCAACCCACCGGAGGAGACACTACACTGCTGCCGAGTCACTTCGGTGGTGTTTAGTGGCGCCTGTTCATACAAACGCAGGACACCACCTACTAAGCCCCTACTGACGACAATAACTGCTTAGTTGCGGAGCCAGCGTGAGTGAGCTCTCCCTCCGGAGGGCGCTACCACGTCTGTCCAACGACAGCCCCCATGGACCCGCTGATTCCGGTGACCCCCGACGGAACCAAACCAAGCCACAGACGTGGAGAGGACATCGAAATTGAGGTCACTATGAAAGCAGGGCATGAAGGGCACAGAACCTGAGACTTCTTTTTTTTTTTTTTTTTTTTTTTAATGCTGATCGATGAGAATGAGGATGATTAAGATGATGCTACGGATTTCCATCTCGGTCTGAGACTACATGACAGGGCTGTACTCTGCGCTTCCTTTCATAATATATCCCGGCGTCAACCAGGCCCGAGAGATACAGGCACCTGCAGTGTTGGTCTGGAATTTTGAGCAACACTCTCAGAAACGCATCCATTAAGTGGATGAAACTCGACTGTGTGGTCCCAGTCTTCCCAACTGAGCCCGTAGCAAACTCAACTCTGGGTAGAAGCCGGTCGGGGCAGAAAAAACCCACATGACCTGATGGGATTCGAACCCACGACCTCCCAGCAGGGAGTCCGCGATGCTAACCACTTCGCCACGGCGGCTGGTCACACATCACAGTTTTATCTCTTCTGCTCCTTCAGTATGTCATGTGTGTCACATGAGTAATCAGCAAATAGGTCCAAGAACTCTGCACGGCATGATGAAGGATCAGTGGCAAGATGATACATTTCTTATTTTTTCATGTTTTTTTTTTTTTGTTTTGATTTTTTTCAATCACAGAACTGAGCATATGAATGAATTCATAGTTTTGATCCTATGGATTCAAACCAGTGAACACTGAACAGAGTGACTTCGATGCTCCGTTTATCATGAATTTTTCTAACTTTGACACACACTCCTCTTGCTGGCTATTCAGATGCACTTCAAGGGCAACAGGCAAAAAAAACCTCTCAAGACACTCTTTGTACTCACCTCGGCTTCTCCACACCACAGCGTCACCATTCTCGTCAGAGTTGTCATCACCACCATCCCCCTTCTCCTGGGCTCCACCCCCCTCCTTCACTTCCACATCCCCTTGTCCCCCCTGGGCAGGGGTCTGTGCCGGTGAGGGGGCCCTCTCCCCCTTTGCCAATGTTGTGCACCTTCAGCACGGGGTCGTTGGCAAAGCCTGCCAGGTAGTTCCGCACGAAGAACTGGGATGGGAGGGAAGGCTTTTTACTCTGAAACAGGGTGTGACAGTAGTTATGAAGACTGATGGTGTAGGACTCAGTTTTACAGTGAACTCTGAACTGATGGCTCCCCATCTAATGTGTGTGTGTGTGTATGTGTGTGTGTGTGTGTGTGTGTGTGTGTGTGTGTGTGTGTGTGTGTGTGTGTGTGTGTGTGTGTGCTTGCGAGTGTGCGTGCGTGCATGTGTGCGTGCGTGCATGCATGTGTGTGTGTGTGTGTGTGTTTTGGCTACTGACACATGGAAGTTCATTCACTGCTTCATTCACCCCAAAAAAATTATTCAGCAAAAACCGACAGACTAAACTACACTCGCAAAATTTTGCTGACCAGGCATGGAAGGGATATGGTCAGTCTATGGGAGCCACACTATGATAACATTTCTTGATTTGCAGTAATATTTTTCTTCCCTTGATTTCGCTGATTTTTTTTTCTTATTATCCTTCTTCACTTATTCATTTTTCACTGATAATGAGCATTTGTGGACAACTGCCGCAGTGAGACCTGCTTTCAAATGTGGCTAAATCCTTAAATTCGTTTGAAGTATTAAGAAAAAAGAGTGACTTTGTGGACAACTGCCGCAGTGAGGCCTGCTTTCAAATGCGGCTAAATCCTTAAATTCGTTTGGAAGCATTAAGGAAAAAGATTGACATAAGGTTTCTAAATTATTATGAATTGTGATATTCCACATTTTATCTCATTAGAAGACAGCTTGTCTGCATCAAAAATTAATTTCAAGTAAACCTTCTGATTTCGTTGGACTTCTTTCACATTTTTTGGGGTATTTTCAAAATAATGTGTGATCAGAATCTGCTTTTCATCTTCACAAGCCACTATGAGCACAAGACATCCTTTTCACTTTCAGGATTACTGTGATGATGATGTAACTCATCTGGATATAAAGGTCCACAGATCCTGAAACAACTTTCAGGATTACCATGGATGGCACTGACAATGAAGCAATTAAGATCTATCCTGTACTGAAATGACAAATCCATATGAGACTGCCACATTAACAGTATTTTTCTCAGACATCATACAGGCCTAAGACATGCTGAAAAACCTACACATTCTACACCATTTTTTTACAGTGTGACTGAAATTATTTTTATTTCTTGTTTAGTTTTCTTCTGCTTTTCTCAGTGGAGATGAAACTGCCAGTACTTTTCAATAGAGTCCTCCCATTTCCATATCTAACCAAAATAAAAAAAATATGGGCCAGAGTAAGTGAACATCACACCACGACCACCACCACCCCCTCCCATTTCCACAATCCCAAGGTCTCTTCTTATCTGACCTGATAGGCTGTTTTTGGCCCTGGAGCGGCCCAGCTCTTTGAGAATTCTGTCTGCCAGTTGTAAACTGTTCTGGTTTTGGAAGCCTTCCAGGATACACACCGTCGTGATGTCTGGAGAAGGAAAAAAAAAATATGAAAGTAGCACACACACATACACACATTTATACACGCACACACACACACAAGCAATACACACACACACACACACACACACGCACACACACACACACACACACACACACGCAAACAAACATATATACTACACAAATCACAATGCCCACTCTCCCCTCACTCCACTCCTCTTCTTGTATGACCTGACCTGCATCATCTGAAGAGAGATCAACCCAGTAAAAGCACAGAACACAGTAAAAACACACACAGTAAAAGCCTTATGTTGTATGGGTCAAGGACAACCCGCATCCTAGGGACTGTGTAGTGAAAAAACGACCTCTGGTAAAGGTTAAAAAACCAACAACCAACAATCCAGGACCATAAAGCCAGTCTCAAATGTATTGAAAATGCAGAACAGAATATCAACAACAACACTTGTTAAGAATGTACACCATTTTGAGTGTCATCACTGTCACATTTCATTACCCTCATCACTTCAACGCAATATAACACGAGATGAATCAGTCAATCCTCATTACAGACCTGACCATGATTTTCACCTAAACTTTCACTGCAGTCAGTCTTCTCTATCGCAAATGAAGATTTTCTCTCATTTATTCAAACAGATTCTGGCAGCTATGAGGAGGGGTGGCTGTGCAGTATCTGGGGAGGGGAGAATGGTCATACAAACAATGTCATATTTCATCAAAAATTGATCTTTAATACTTTCACGATGGGTGCGGCAGAGCAACATCACTTCCCAGCAGATGCGCACACTGCACGTGCTTACAACCGTTGCAGATGCGCGATTTTTTTTTGCACTTTTTAATTTTATTTTACGTCCTCGAATATAAACCTAACAAGTAATTGTTATATATCAATGGAAAGAGTACAACGCTAACTTTGTAAGAAGCAAAGAATTAGATACATTTTGGGTAAAATAGCAACGCTACAGCTACGGAAACAACAAAAGTAAAATGTAGGAGAACACAATCTTGTTTACGTTTGTTTGGTTAGTATAACAACAGCAAATGAGGAAGAAAAGGGGCATAAAATTTCGCTCTTACTTTGGCAGAGAAAGCCCGAGGCAGTCAATATGTGTAATCCAAGTGATTTTTTTTTTTTAAGGAAATTAAATCATTGCACACAGTACACACTTTTCACTAATTCCGCTTCAAATGATAAGACGTATAAAACTATTAAATACACAGAGCAAATAAATCAAGCTCAGATTCTTTTCGATAAACTTGTACACCTCTACCCCCCACATCTTCTGATCCACTTTGCTGATCCAGTTCTAACACCCCATGTCATTCTTCTTCTGCCCGATACAAGGCAGGAAATTCCACACGCGCCTTTTGCAGAAATTCCCAGTGTCTGACAGGTCTCTTTGTTCAGATTACTCTGGGGTCACAAAGGTCATAGCTAGTGCATGTATTACAGTAAACTTACTCTTCCAGTGGCTAGAACCCTGGAACCCTGTTCTAAATATTTAGACCAGCTGCATTCCCTCAACCCGTAGATGAGAGAACAGGGGATTTTTTTATATTTGTGCCATCATGGAGGCATGGCACATCCAGGGAGTAAAGCAGTGTTGCTATCACCATGGAACTGCTCATTGTGAACAGGTCGACTGAGTTGCCATCACTATCCCACGGCGCATCGCGAAAAGGATAATCAGTACCACATGCCAGCTATCACAAACAGCATTCGCTTCCAGCAAGATGAAATGATGAATCAGTGAATGCTCCTTGGCACAGTCACTAAAAAAAGTTAAGAACTCGTTACTCTCACCACTAATGCTGAAGTTAAGTCAGAACACAATAACTCTTTACTCACACTGCTGTAAGTAAGATGAACTTCAGGCCAAAACAAAACATCAGCCAATAACTCTTTACTAATTTACTAACTTTAACTAACAAGCACTGGTCAACAAATCTTCAGCCGATGTACGAAGTCTGAATATCAGTGAAGAGCTTAATCAAACTGCTAATGTGCTAAAGAGATGACAAAAGATAAGTACAGAATATTTATTCACAATGCTATTGTAAAGTCAAAATATCAGCTACGGACTCTGTACTTGTACTACTAAAGGCTAAAGTAAATCCAAAACACTGGTCAGGAACTCAGTACTCATACTGCTGTAGGCTAAAGGAAATCCAAAACAATGGTCAGGAACTCAGTACTCATACTGCTACAGCCTAGG
>JADBJO010004217.1:27500-40000 GCA_016801955.1 Conus betulinus | reverse complement strand
TCCCCATAACCCACGAACGCTGATAGTGCTTTAGAATCGACCCAAACCCCTTCGGAGAAAGGACGTTTTCTTTTCTCACCCCCCTCATATGGAGCGAGCTTCCGAACGCTCTCACCCACGTCAAAACCCATTCGCTCCTTAAAACTGCTCTCAAAACATCTCTGCAAAGTATACTCTGGTCCCCCCCCCCCCCCCCCCCCTCCCCAACAATCGTCCCCCACCCCCAACACTCTCACACACTCTCACTCACTTTCCCTCAGTCTTTCCCTGTCGTAGACTCTGGTAAATCCGGCCACCCCACCCATCCTAGCACCCTTCTCCTTCCTCCATCCCCCTCCCTTTTCCCCCTTCCCAGACTTTCGCATCTTCCTACGCCACTGCTTCTACAGCGGACCTACCTGTATTGGGCGTGAGTCCGCTGGTCTCTCTGGGATCATCACTGAAGGGGATGAACGGCTTGCAGTAAACACTTCTGCTGTTGCTGTTATTATCAGTACAGCTGGTGCTACCGTCGCAGTTCTTCCTGCTACTACTGTGCTAATGCTGTTGCTATTACTGTTGCTGCTGCCACTGCTACTACTGCTGGTGCTGTAGCAGCATCTGTTGCTTCTACACTGTACATGAGCGTCACCCACAGACTGCTTGCCGACCGGTGTAGCCATGAAGATCAGCAGGTCACTCAGATCATGGCGCAGCCGCCAGCATTGAAGGAGCACGTTTTGCCCAAGATGTGGTGCAACAACTCACCAGTGTTTTCAGCACGAAGATAAAGTAGAAACAATCTTTGTTATCAAGGCTATACAGCAACAAAACCTGCGTATGTTTGATAGCTTATGCTTTGTCTTTAAGTCAGCAGCGTCATCTACCGATGAGCCACACGCCAGTCAGCTTAACTCCGGTCATTCTATTTTTGTTTTTCATAGGAAGAAAATATTGTGCTTGGGAAGTAGAGTGTACGGTAAAACTGTTTAACAAACAAGGTCAGAGTTTACGGGCTACAGAAGAGGCCAAGTAGTACCAACTGTAACAAAGGTATAGATGGAAATCGCCTTGCGGTCTGTGAAAAAAAAAAAGAAAATCAATGTGACAGAGACGATTTTTCCTGGAATGTTGGGTCAGTAAATAGGTTCAGCACCATGTGTCGGCAAGGGTAGCAGAAGTATGCATGACCTGTGGGCTCCTTGTCTTCCAACGCCATGGGCTGGGCACAAGGGCTTGAGAGTAAAATGTCTGGTCAACAACAGAGGAATGAAAAGACATGCAGCTGAGCTGGCACATTCAACAAAGTGTTCGATCTCCCTCAGATTAAAACACAGTATGGGTGAAGGGTTGGACTGTGTGAACAACATGTGTTGGTGAGGGCGGATCTTCTGAGGAAGGACAGGAGGGACAGAAAACAGGGGACAGCAGGCGAGGATAACGAAAACAATACAGACAGAACGATGTGGAGCAGGAAAGACAACAGACAAAAACGAAGCACGGAGAAAAGGTGCTGCTCAGTGTGTGTGTGTGTGTGTGTGTGTGTGTGTGTGCATACGCGCGAGGGACATATCTCGTGCGGTCGGTTGCCTACATTACGATCAAACTCATCACCAAAGGCTGTATATGCGCATTTCTGAACATATCATGTTGCTATGACTACTACCACTACTACTATTACTGCTGCTCCTACTGCTGCTGCTGCTGCTATTACAACAAAAACAACAGCTACTGCTACTGCTGCTGCTGCTGCTGTTGCTGCTATTACAACAACTACTATTTCTACTACTACTACTACTACTACTGCTGCTGCTGCTGTTACAACTACCACTGCTACTGCTACTACTACTACTACTACTGCTACTGCTGCTGCTGCTGCTATTACAACTACTACTACTTCTACTGCTACCACTAAAAATGGTACTATTGACACTGCTGTGGCTGCTGATATTGCTACGATTTTTGTTTCTGCTATTGCTGCTGCTGCTGCTGCTGCTGCTACAACTACCACTACCACTACCACTAGTGCTCCTCCTTCTCCTACTACTACTACTTATACAACTACTCACCACACACATATACAATCATAACAATGGAACAACCAATACTATACTTATTCAACATTTACCACACACATATACAATGATAATAATAGCACAACTAATGCCAGGTAGATAGGCACTCAAGGTCTGACCAGTGCATTTGGCTAATGCGTATGTCAGACACCTGCTAAGTCGTAGCCACGAGACTCTCTTCTTAAATTGTCTCATCTTAGTCATAAATTCATTTATCCATCCTCTTTGAATCATGTGCAGCGTGGTCTTGATTAGCGGATGTGGCGTACAGTATATGGACTAGTCTGCACGCAGTGACGCCTCGTTGATGAAACTGAAACTGAAACTACAACCATTGCATTACTTACTTACTTAGGGCCATTACTCAAAGGTGAGCACAGGCCATCGACAACACTCCACCATCGCACTCGGTTCTGGGCTGCTTGCTGAATGCCTGACCAGTTGGTCCCCTGCCTCTTTATCTCTGCCTCAGTGTCTCGCCTCCAGCTGCTGCGAGGTCGGCCTCTCTTCCGTTTTTCCCCCTGCGGGTTCCATGTCAGGGCTTGGCGTGTGGTGCTGGATGCTGGCTTCCTGAGAGCGTGTCTAATAATCCAGCCCCACTTCCTCCGCAGAATCTGCTTGGCCACTGGTTCCTGTCCTGCTTGCTTCCATAGATCTTCATTGTTGATCTTCTCTGGCCATCTGATTTTGAAGATGCGCCTCAGACAGGTGTTGATGAAGGCCTGAATTTTTTTTGCTGTATTGCCTTGGTCATTCTCCAAGTCTCGCAGCCGTTGAGCAGAACCGACTTCATGTTTGAATTGAAGATACACAACCGTTGCATGCTGCTGTTACTGTAACCCCCCCCCCCCCCCCCCCCCCCCCCCCCCGTGCTGCCGCCCGCTTTCCGCCATTCTCCAAACCTGCTTGTCCCCCCAAACTGGGAGATGACAGAAGTTTTCTGCACACCTAGTGACCGTTTGTTTTGCCCCACAATTGCCCTACGTCGTCAGAACGCATGTTTCCAGAGAAGTGAAGTTAACGTGTTCCAGAGCAAGGTATCAACAGCCAGTCCATACTCGGTGTGTTTGGGTAGGAACCTGTTGCACAGTGCCACACAGAACTGGACAAAACTCGTTCATCCCAGCCACCGCAACACTGGAATGATCTCCACACGCTGACGTCAGATTGTCCACCAAGTCTTCAGGTCAGCTAAAACGGTTCTTCATTCAATCCGGACTGGTGGTAGCAGAGAATTTTTTTTTTTTTTTCTTTTTTTGTTGTTGTTGTTGTTGTCATTTTCTTTTTTTTCTTTCTACCTTCTTTTTTTCTCTTCTTTGCTTTGTCTCCCCCCCCCCCCCCCCCCCCCCCCCCCCCCCCCCACACACACACACACACACACACATACACACATGGGGGTCACACCAATGAGAAAAGACCAAGTAACTGTACAAAAATTGGGGTCAGGACCATATGCAGGGAAAGAGAAGGAAAACTGAAGCGGGAGAGGGGATTGGAGGGAAACTTGCTTGATGGTATACCAGTGCAGAAACTGAAATTTATTTGGAAAAGAAGAAAAAGACAAAAAAAAAAGACATTTCGTCCTCGTAAATATTTTGTACATGAATGTATGCAATGTTGATCAGTTTCAGCTTACTGAATTCAGGGACTTTTCAGCAACAGATTGTTGCTCATGTTGTTACGCTAGAGAGAAGTACAGAGCCATGCTTACACATGGATCAGAACAGACCACCTGGCCTCTGAACCACACTAAAAACCACTCAACAGCAGTGCAGTGTCTTTCTGTGACGCGTTACCTGACGACGGCCGGATGTTGTTTGCTGAGGCTGCGACACTGCAAACGTGGGTGTGGTTGTGCATGGGGAGCCGGGACAGCGGCTCAGGAATAATACCAAAGGGATGTTGGGTAGGAAGAGGGGGGTGGGGGTGGGGGCTCAGAAGATGAGAAGATATTAAGAGGGGGAGGGGGGGGGGGGGGGGGGGGGGGGGGGGGGGGGGAGAAGAAGGAAATAAAGGTACGTGGCTTATCTCTGTCAAACACGATGCATTTTACTGTAAGGTTTCTTTTTATTTTTTTTTTCTTCTTTTAAAAGGGGGAAGGGGGGGGGGGATGTGAGTAATTAAGTGAACCCCTGAAGAACTTGCAGACTTAACCTGACCACAGATCGTTCTACAGTCCCTGTGGGGATAGAATGTAATACTGAAATATACCGATAAATCCAGAGTCAACAACAACCATTCATTTTGCAGTTACCTGTATGACTGAACTACATGAGTGACTAAACATTAGGTACACTGAAAGGGGGAAGGGTGAGTGGGACAATGGGCAGGGACAGAGTCATGTAATCTGGTGGGTGTGACAATGGGCCGGACAGTCCTGTAGATCTGGTGGTGGGACAATGGGCAGGGACAGTCATGTAGACGTGGTGGATGGGACAATGGGCAGGGACAGAGTCATGTAGATCTGGTGGGTGGGACAATGGGCAGGGGCAGTCATGTAGATCTGGTGGGTGGGACAATGGGCAGGGGCAGAGTCATGTAGATCTGGTGGGTGGGACAATGGGCAGGGACAGAGTCATGTAGATCTGGTGGGTGGGACAATGGGCAGGGGCAGTCATGTAGACCTGGTGTGTGGGACAATGGGCCGGGGCAGTCATGTAGATCTGGTGGGTGGGACAAATGGGCAGGGACAGTCATGTAGATCTGGTGGGTGGGACAATGGGCAGGGAGAGTCATGTAGATCTGGTGGGTGGGACAATGGGCAGGGACAGAGTCATGTAGATCTGGTGGGTGGGACAATGGGCAAGGACAGTTATGTAGATCTGGTGGGTGGGACAATGGGCAGGGACAGTTTATGTAGATCTGGTGGGTGGGACAATGGGCGGGGGCAGTCATGTAGATCTGGTGGGTGGGACAATGGGCAGGGGCAGTCATGTAGACCTGGTGTGTGGGACAATGGGCAGGGACAGAGTCGTGTAGATCTGGTGGGTGGGACAAAGGGCAGGGACAGAGTCATGTAGATCTGGTGGGTGGGACAATAGGCAAGGACAGTTATGTAGATCTGGTGGGTGGGACAAAGGGCAAGGACAGTTATGTAGATCTGGTGGGTGGGACAATGGGCGGGGGGGCAGTCATGTAGATCTGGTGGGTGGGACAATGGGCGGGGGCAGTCATGTAGATCTGGTGGGTGGGACAATGGGGCGGGGGCAGTCATGTAGATCTGGTGGGTGGGACAATGGGCGGGGGCAGTCATGTAGATCTGGTGGGTGGGACAATGGGCGGGGGCAGTCATGTAGATCTGGTGGGTGGGACAATGGGCGGGGGCAGTCATGTAGATCTGGTGGGTGGGACAATGGGCAGGGGCAGTCATGTAGACCTGGTGTGTGGGACATGGGCAAGGGGCAGTCATGTAGATCTGGTGGGTGGGACAATGGGCAGGGAGAGTCATGTAGATCTGGTGGGTGGGACAATGGGCGGGGGCAGTCATGTAGATCTGGTGGGTGGGACAATAGGCACGGACAGTCATGTAGATCTGGTGGGTGGGACAATGGCAGGGACAGAGTCATGTAGATCTCTGGTGGGTGGGACAATGGGCGGGGGCAGTCATGTATCTGGTGGTGGGACAATGGGCAGGGACAGTCACGTAGATCTGGTGGGTGGGACAATGGGCAGGGACAGAGTCATGTAGATCTGGTGGGTGGGACAATGGGCAGGGACAGAGTCATGTAGATCTGGTGGGTGGGACAATGGGCAGGGACAGAGTCATGTAGATCTGGTGGGTAGGACAATGGGCAGGGACAGAGTCATGTAGATCTGGTGGGTGGGACAATAGGCACGGACAGTCATGTAGATCTGGTGGGTGGGACAATGGGCAGGGGCAGTCATGTAGATCTGGTTTCCCTGAATTGCTACTCTCCCAGATCAGCCTGCTATCTTCATCATAACAATTTCAGCGCTGTGATGACGTAGCATTTTCACAAGATGACGCATATTTGAGGCGCTCATGATGACGGAAAACCTCCTCCCCCACCTTTCCATCCCCCCCCCCCCCCCCCCCCCCCCCCCCCCCCCCCCCCCTCAAGAGCTAGCTGTCTTTTCTGTTCTTGTCTGGCTACCAACATGAATTTGCCGAAGACATCCTTTCAGAACAGATGAAAAGAAAACCTTTTTTTGTTGTTGTTGTTCAAAACAACTCATTGTCATGTTCATGTATTCGGCTAAACACGATCTGGCAAGTGAATCGGTATTCAGCATGATGCAGAAAGATTTTTCTGCGGTCTGCAAAGAAAGTGCTGCTGCCGGCATAGTACTTAATATACAGCAGACTCACTTTGACGGGTTACGTATGTTCATCTGTTCAACTTGGCCTAATTCACATTGAACGTCAACCAGGTCTCCCTTTCACCATCAGCTTCTTCGCTTCCAGAGAACCACTGCTGTCTCTATATCGGCTCTGTGTGTGTGTGTGTGTGTGTGTGTGTGTGTGTGTGTGTGTGTGTGTGTGTGTTCCTTCTTCTGTCTCTATATCGGCTGTGCTTTTTTCTTTCTTTTTTTTTTTTTCCTGCTATCTCTATATTGGCTGTGTTTTCTTTCTTTTTTTTTTTTTCTCCTGCTATTGGCTGTTTTCTTTCTTTTTTTTTTTTCTGCTGTCCTTATATTAGCTGTGTGTTTTTTTTTTTGCTTTCTTTTTTCTTTTTTTCCTGCTGTCTCTATATTGGCTGTGTTTTCTTTCTTTTTTTTCCTGCTGTCTCATTATTGGCTGTGATTTTCTTTCTTTTTTTTTCCTGCTGTCTCTATATTGGCTGTGTTTTCTTTCTTTTTTTTCCTGCTGTCTCTATATTAGCTGTGATTTGGCTGTTTTCTTTCTTGTTTTTTTTTCCTGCTGTCTATATTGGCTGTGTTTTTTTCTTTCTTTTTCTGCTGTCTCTATATTGGCTGTGTTTTCTTTTTTTTTTTCCTGCTGTCTCTATATTGGCTGTGATTTCTTTCTTTTTTTTTTTCCTGCTGTCTCTATATCGGCTGTATTTTTCTTTTCTTTTTTCCTGCTGTCCTTATATTGGCTGTGCTTTCTTTCTTTCTTTCTTTTTTCCTGCTGTCTCTGTCTCTATATTGGCTGTGATTTCTTTCTTTCTTTTTCCTGTTGTCTCTATATTGGCTGTTTTTTTTCTTTTTTTTTCTGCTGTCCTTATATTGGCTGTTCTATTTTTTTTTTTCTTTTTTGCCCTGCTGTCCCCTATATTGGCTGTGTTTTTTCTTTCTTTTTTTTTTTTTTTTTTTTTTTTTTTACTGCTATCTCTTTATTGGCTGTGTTTTTTTTTTTTTTCTTTTTTTTTTCCCCAAACATATGTGTTTTAGAGCGTCGGGACTTGCATGATGTCAGACAAACATTTTACAGCAAACTCCATGAAAGTCTTGTTCAAAGATGTTCCACCTGATGTGATCTTTGGAATTCCTAAAAGCGATTAACATTTTTCATCTGATCTGAGATTTTACAATGGAAAGATTATACACAAAATTTACTGCGTGTTTTAAGGTGTATATAAAACTACTTGTGAGTGGATTTCGACGTGGTGACAGCCCTGATATGGACCTGTGCGGTCGACTGGGCTATAGCAACATTACCTTACCTTCTTTTTTTTCACTTACGGCCAAGGCAGCGGCAGTGCGCTGACCTTGACTCCTACTCGGGTATTATTAAACGATTGTCACGTGCAGTTTCCCATTGCCCCACTCCATTCCCCCCCCCCCCCCCCCCCCCCCCCCCTCCATGCATGACATCATTCACATACTTCCCTCTTCCTCTTTCCTTCCCCTCTCTCTTCGCCCACCCCACCCTTTCTTCCATTCCTCGCCATCCCTGCTTTCAGATCCTTCGACGTTTCAAGCATGCGTCATCAGCACAAGATGGTTCATTTGACGTAACATAGATGACGTCTTCTCTGCTAAATTGACACACACACACACACACACATGTCGGATTTTCTCGAGAAAAGGCTCACTTTCTAGTATTTTGGCAACGGCGTGATATTCAGCATGCCTTCAGTTTTCTGTAAAAGATTTGTGTTCGTTTAATTAAAGTAGTAGGGCTGTTTGAACTGTCAGTGCAGTGTGTGGTTTCGCTTGGCTGATTCACTCCATAAATCTGACACTCTACTGGTCTTACTCAGCTACATTTGACAAGATGTGTGTACAGGTGTTTTATGTAAATTCAACATTAGCAAAATGTATATAGTGAACTCCTGATATAGTAAACGCCGGAAATAGTACACAATTGCTTATAGTAAACGTTTTTTCTCTTGGTCCCGGTCCCAAGCCTTTTTTTTTTTTTTTTTTTTTTTTTTTTTTTTGTGCTGTCCCAAGCTCTGCGCCACCTCAGAGGCAGTGCACCCACGTCGCTCATTCCCGACACCCTGTCCACAGCCACAGCCCGCCCGGTCGGCCCGGCCGCAGGGCCGGCACCGGCAATCCACAGGGAGCAGTCAATGTCAAGTCGTTATGTGGCAACCCACCGGAGGAGACACTGCACTACTGCCGAGTCACTTCGGTGGTGTTCAGTGGCGCCTGTTCTGATCTAACATACGCAGGACACCCACCTACTAAGCCCCCTACTGACGACAATAATTGCTTAGTCGCGGAGCCGGCGTGAGTAAGCTCTCCCCCCGGAGGGCCCCACCACGTCCGTCCAACGACAACCCCATGGACTCGCCGATACCCAGTGACCCCGACGGAACCAAACCAAGGCCACAGACGTGGAGAGGACATCGAAATTGAGGTCACCATGAGAGCAGGGCATGAAGGGCCACAGAATTTGAGACTTTTTTTTTTTTTTTTTTTTTTAATGCTGATCGATGAGAATGAGGATGATTAAGATGATGCTACGGATTTCCATTTCGTCTGAGACTACATGACAGGGCTGTACTCTACGCTTCCCTTTCATAATATATCCCGGCGTCAACCAGGCCCGAGAGAGAGATACAGGCACCTGCAGTGTTGGTCAGGAAATTTGAGCAACACTCTCAGAAACGCATCCATTTAGTGGATGAAACTCGACTGTGTGGTCCCAGTCTTCCCAACTGAGTCCGCAGCAACTCAACTCTGGGTAGGAGCCGGTCGGGGCAGAAAAACCCACATGACTTCTGATGGGATTCGAACCCACGACCTCCCAGCCGGGAGTCGTGACGCTAACCACTTCGCCACGGCGGCATCCCAAGCCTTCTTAGTCTCTGTTAATTTTAGCCAGATATAGTAAACATCGGAAAATAATAAACATCCTTTATAGAAAACTCATTTTCAAGTCCCTGAGCTTCCCACTACCGGCTATAGTATTTTTTTATATGAGAGTTACTTCCCTTTGACATGCTGTTATAGTGAACTCCGCAAATAGTAAACGTCGAAACAGCGAACAACTGCTTACAGTAAACGTTTTTCTTGGTCCTGGTCCCAAGTTTTCCCTTTGACAAAACAATGGCGCACAAACGTGGGACTCTGTCACTGAAAGAAAAATAGATTTAATCAAACAAGTTGAAGAAAACAAGAAGCAGAGCGAGTTAGCGCTGGAGTCTGGAATTTCTAAAGCAACTGTGTGTAATTGTGAAAAATAGGGCAAGTTTGAAGGAAAAATGTTATAAGGGGACTGCAGTTCAAAAGGCAAACATGACAGACGTGCAACGCAGCCCGAGATTGAGAATGCCCTTTTAGACTGGTTCAAGAAAACAAGGCGAACAGCATGCCTGTCTCCGGCACTATTTGAAATCAAAAGCCGAACAGTTTGCCAAAGATCTGGGCTTGACAGAGTGGTGTTGTTCTGAAGGTTGGATCAGGCGCTTCAATATACGCCACAACATTTCATACTGAAAAAGTAAGTGGAGAAAAGGAGCAGTGTAGATGAATCGATCACAGATCTTTGGGTTAGTGATGACCTGTTGCCCACTCTCAAAAACCATGAGAAAAAAAAGATATCTTCAACATGGATAAAAGTGGATTATTCTGGGCGCATGCTGCCAGATCACACACTTGCGTTTAGAAGGAAATGAAGTGTACACGTGTGTGTTATTCCCTCATTGTGTGTGTCACCGTGTGTGTGTGTGTGTGTGTGTGTGTGTGTGTGTGTGTGTGTGTGTGTGTGTGTGACTCTCTCTCTCTCTCTCTCTCTCTCTCTCCTCTCTCTCTCTCTCTCCCCCCCTCTCTCCCTCCCTCCCCCCCCCCTTTGTCTCTGTCTCTCTCTCTCTCTTCTCTCTCTCTCTTTATCTATCTATCTATATATCTATCTCTCACTCTGTCATCATTCCATTTTTTTTTTTACTGGTTATGTGTGAATTTAATATTTGCTCTGTATGGGTGTCTGCACTGTGTGTGCGCGTCTCGGTGTATTAGTCATTGTGTGCGTCTTTTTCAGTGTATGTCTGTGTGCATGTGCACATTATTATGTGTGTATGTAAGTGTGTATATCCATGTGTTTGCAAACTTTGTGTGTGTGTGTGTGTGTGTGTGTGTGTGTGTGTGTGTGTGTGTGTGTGTGTGTGTGTGTGTGTGTGTGTGTGTGTGTGTGTGCTTTTTTTTTTTTTTCTTTCTTTTATTTCTAAGGACAGCCATTTTCATCTTTCTGAACGGAAGTGCGCACCACCCGGAAGTATATGACAGACGGGCACTCAGTTTAGAGGCCAATCCATTCGGAAATTATATATTAATACGGCTTATCTCTTCACAGGAGACAGGTGTCGTCTTACGGTTACTGTTTATTGTCACTCTGTTGTCTCCTTTAACATTTTCTGTTCGTAAATCAGTTTTTTTTATGTCCCCTCCTCTCCAAAGGTACAGTATGGGTGCCCACATGATGAGATAAAACAGTTACACACTCAACCAGTGATCTCCATATTTACTGAGTTTGGTACATTGTACTGATGAGGGTAGATTATTTACTTACTCGAAAAGAAGAAAAAAAAAATCAGGATAGCATGCATTAAGTTTGAATTCATGTGAAACATTGTGGGATCTCATCTGCTTATTTCTTGCACTGACAAGCAGCAAGTGTTTCATGACAATAATGGCACTCCTATGCTGTTACTGACGAGAGAAGTGCAGGGAACAGAACCAGAACTTCTATTGTATTCTCTATTGTTGTCCTGACAAAAGCTTTTGATACTGTCAGTAGTGAGAGTTTGTGGGTTATGTAGGCCTACTTTCTAAACTCATTTGTCCACCGAAGTTTATCAGGATCATAATGGTCCTTCATATGCAGTCTCACTTAGTAGGAAATGACGTGTCTGACCCCTTCCTAGTGTACAATGGGGTGAAACAAGGATGTGCCCTGGCACTGACTTTGTTCAGCATTAGGTTCACCAGAATGGCATTGTTCTCTTTTACTCTCCTGTGCCAATGCACCCCACTTCAGGTCTGGGAAGCGCTCATTGTCACAGGTCAATGTGCCAGGTGAATGGCGGTCCAAAAGGGAAGCGTTTGCAAGAACCGGACCAGATGTTTCCGCTGCCATCACAATAAGGATCAGGCCAGTGGCTGTTGTGACATGTCAGGTGTTTCAGTGATTCACTGTATCTTTAAATGAAACCAATTTACAATCTAAGAAAAAAAAAAAATAAATAAATGAAATAAAATAAAAAATGTTCCCTCTTTTGAGTTACAGTGTAGTAAGTTATAACAACAACAACAACCAAAAAGTTCTTCTTAACGATAATCGGTTATAGCAAACTCATCCCTCAAAAAAAATATTATGCGGCAGTCGGTTATAGTAAACTCAGGCTTCAAAAGTTTATTATAAACGATAATCGTTTATAGTAAAGACAGCCACAAGCAGTTATTATAAACGATGTCACCTATAGTAACCTCCGGTGATAGTAAACGGGTCAGTGGGTGCCAAGGGGGTTTACTATATCCGGAGTTCACTGTACTTTTAACTGAGACTTGATATTTAGTAAAGGGTATATTTTCATCATCTGTACTTCGCCTGGTAGAAATCGCATTAAATGGCCCAGTCTTCGTTCAAGATTTGTCGCGATATTTGGATGTAGTATTCAGCATGTCTTGATTCCGTGTAAAGGAATCATTGTTGCTGACCATCATTTCTAAGAAAAGGACAATTTTATTATCTTAAACCGTTAAAACCGTTGTAACGATCCATTTTAACTCCCCTCCACTTTTCAACTCCCCGGGAGTTAAAACAAACCACGCCAGAATGACCCCCCCCCCCCCCCCCCCCCCCCCCCCCCCCCCCCCCCCCCCCCCCCCCCCCCCCCCCCGTTTTAGATTAACTCCCCCACCCCAAAACATTCAGTTTCATGTGTTAGTCATGATATGAGAAATAAACATTTAATATACACCCCCTTCCCTCCTTCCCTCCCTCCTTCTCTCTCTGTCTGTCCTGTCTGTCTGTCTGTCTGTCTGTCTGTCTCTCTCTCTCTCTCTCTCTCTCTCTCTCTCTCTCTCTCTCTC
>JADBJO010004217.1:10000-22500 GCA_016801955.1 Conus betulinus | reverse complement strand
CACACACACACACACACACACACACACACACACCACATGCATAATTTATAGAGAATAACACACAGTATGTTTGATGAATTTTTTTTTTTTTAATGTTGCGTGTCCAATGGTCTACATCGAGGCTTCAGAAGATGTTCATTTCATGATTTACGACGCATAACGTAACAACAGTCATGACAATGAACACGGTTTGTAAACTGCATTGTCTAGCCCTAGTAACTCGTACGCTGTCCTCTCACCATTCAAAGGAATAAAACGTGTATCTGACCCACTTCCTCCCCCTCCCCCCACCCCTGACTTCACAGCAACGCACAAACAACACCCCCCACCCCCCCCCCCCCCCCCTTCCTTACCAGCTACACACATTCCTTCAACTCGTTCCCACCTACTCGACACAAACAGAACAGTTAGCAGAGATCAAGGGGGAGTGATTGTCGGAACAGACAGGCCCTTTGTCTTAAAGTATAGCAAGTATCGAGCACTCATTAACTTAGAGATCACCAACACGTTCATTTCTTCTGCTTACACTCGATGATTGTGTAAGCAAGTAACTCCCACCTCCCACCCTCTCTCTCTCCTCTCTCTCTCTCTCTCTCTCTCTCTCTCTCTCTCTCTCTCTCTCTCTCTCTCTCTCTCTGTGTGTGTGTGTGTGTGTGTGTGTGTGTGTGTGTGTGTGTAAGAGGTTGTGTGTATAAGGGTGGATGGGAATGGATGGGGTGGCGTATTTCACCAGGGAGAGGGCTGGGCGGATGGATAGCTGAGTCAGTATCTTATATTGATGCTAGTTTCGTGTTTACATGCGTAAGGAGGTGGGGGGGGGGGGAAGGTGGGGAGACAGGGTTATGTGAAGTGTGTGGAAACAACTCGGTATCAGCATATGTTGTGAAACTGAAATAATTAGATCATCGTAAACCCTCGCATGAGAGTCTTTTGTTTAAGTCACGGTTTTCTTGTTCTCTTCGTAAAAAAGCAAGCATACAAGTAAACTGACTGACATTAATGATCTTGAAATTTTTTTAAAATTCATTTATGTATTTTACATCACACAAAACACGAACAATCACACGCATCTCTTCAGTAGACTATAGATATTACACACACACACACACACACACACACACACACACACACACACATATATATATATATATATATATATATATATATATATATATATATATATATATGTGTGTGTGTGTGTGTGTGTGTGTGTGTGTGTGTGTGTGTGTGTGTGTAGATTGATAGATAGATAGATAGATAGATAGATAGATAGAGATTAGTATAGATAGATATTTGACTCAACATTTGTAGGCATCATGATATGCATTTAGCATTTAAGGAGAATAAACATTTTGAATACGAATGACTGCTTCCTTTAATAAGCAAGAGTTGTGTATTGCACCAAAAGTCACCTTCCGATCTTCATTGTATACCAGTAAACATTGGTCGTTACTATATCCGATCTACATGAAATTTTGGCAAAGTGTTTCAAAATTTTGGTATTGTACTTCACGTTATCAAATCTGTTTAATGGCATGTTTTAGCCAGCAAATACGTTTGGTGACATTTCTCCTATTTTGCATCTATTTATCATGTGCAATTTTATGAACATGATAATGGAATGAAGTGTTTAGTTTTGTTTTCAAATATTCACTCACTCACACTCAGACTACCAAATCACGTAAATGTTATACAGAGTACAGGAACGTTTTTTCAAGAAATCCACTCAGAAGCTTATACATTGTTCACAGTCCCCACACAAAATCTACAATGGAATCTCTGGAACCAATACCAAGTGTGCTGTTTCAACAGCGTCAGAAAAAGGCCTTCCCGTGGCTTTTAATAAAATGTTTGTATCGACGATTCTTTACATGATTCTCCTTTGAAACAATAATCATTTTGATATCTCTGATTTTGTGAATGGTGCCAAATAGATCTACCTTACTCCAAGCGATGATGTAGAAATGTTATGTTTTCTTGAGTGTAGGCCTATGTATGGGTGTTGCATCCTACAAGTGTATGACCCAATACAGAGCAGCGATGTCTAAACAGTAAAGGCCTACATGATTTGCATACATTGTATTGAAAAACTGGTTTGACATTGAATATAACCTTCAATAAGAGAGAGAGAGAGAGGGGGGGGAGAGAGGATAATATTCACGTTGTAAACAGCAACACATTATATATGCACACACACACACACACACACACACACACACACACACACACACACGTGTGTGTGTGTGTGTGTGTGTGTGTGTGTGTGTGTGTGTGTGTGTGTGTGTGTGTGAGTGCAAATTTTTAGAAATCTGTAAAATGAAAAAGGTATATATATAAATCGTGTGAACAATAGTATACAAAAATTAAAACTATCGATCAGTTGATATTGTCAGACGATCTAAAATTTCATTCGAACACATACATACGTGTGTGTGTGTGTGTGTGTGTGTGTGTGTTAACAACCACTTTTAGTCCCTAGGAAGCAGATATTCTAAACCATGACAATGTTGCGGAATTCATCGATGGAAACGTATGTTGTAAGCAATCGTTAGGCTTGATATGCATTCTACAAACATAATAACTGCAATTTTTTGTGTGAGAGGAACAGAGAGAGGTTTTTCTCAAAAAAAAGTCACATGGGCGT
The DNA here is from genome assembly GCA_016801955.1 of Conus betulinus. NCBI lineage: Eukaryota > Metazoa > Mollusca > Gastropoda > Neogastropoda > Conidae > Conus > Conus betulinus. Next base: position 19,856 of record JADBJO010004217.1, on the reverse strand, counting down.
GGCATACCCTCCGTAGGCAGACCACATGATCACAAAAATGGAATAGACAAGCAACAGGACACACTACAAATAGACTGACGCACAAGCGTGATATGTCGCGCGGTGGATCCGGTTACAAACAAGCAGACGATCGTTGCATAGATTTTTTTTTTCTAACCTCAAAAATCTCACCCCAACCAGTTTGCTCCGCACGCCTGCGGTGGGGGTGAGCTCTCGGGAACCCAACGGGCTCCCACCCTATGTCTGCAGCTCCCTTCCCCCTCCTCCCCCATCCGTCCCTTCCTCTCCCGCCTCCTTCCTTCCCCCGCGAGGAGGCGGCGGGCAACCGGCACAGCGGTGGAGTGTAGGTCAGGAAGTGGGCGGAGCCTACAGGGCGCCTGGGCCTTGATAACCCTTGATCACATGAGCGCGCGCACACTCGCGAGACTACACAGCGTCTCCACCAATCGGCGGCTGGTTGTGCCGCCGGGTCATAAGGTTTGACACCTCCCGGATAATGGTGCTCGCGGTTTTGTCTTGCCTCGTAGCTCCGCCCACAAATCTGGAGGTAGGAAAGAAAAAGTCCCTGACCTCTTTGGTACGCAGCTGCAGCGTGGATGTGCCTCTGTACTTTTGGCTGGGGGTTGCGAGACACAGACTAAAGCACGTGCACGTTTATTGCCGTGTTCACTGTAGAGGTCACCGACTTCTAAGTCTTCCAACCCCCCGCCCTGTTCACAATGTCACACTGGTCCAGACATATGTCGGCTCGCCGCGGCAATGAAGTCAGTGACGCAGCCTTGATGACGTCATGTCTGGCATATATAATGAGATGGTTCTCAAAGCTGGCTCAAGGACGATAGGTGGAAGGTCAACACAGTGTGTGTGTGTGTGTGTGTGTGTGAACGTTACCAAAACACCGTTAGCACATGTGTGTCTTCCTTCTCCATTCATGCACTAAGTTTTCTTTGGGCATGGGATAAATACAGCGATGTGCATTCCTTACTTTTAAAAGTTTTATTAGCGTAGCGGAACAGATTCCTTCCCAGTGCAAGGCAAGGTGTACTGAAATTGCACTAATGCCCCAAAATAACTGTATGCCTTGAAAGTGAAATATGCGGACAATATGAAACAATACACTGTCAGTGGTAGTGTTTCTCTCTCTCTCTCTCTCTCTCTCTCTCTCTCTCTCTCTCTCTCTCACACACACACACACACACACACACACACACACACACACACACACACACACACATTCTCTCTCTCTCTCTCTCTCTCTCTCTCTCTCTCTCTCTCTCTTTTTAATTTGTCTAATATCACAGGGATTTTTTCAGGAGACAAAAAAATGAACTACTATTACTGCTAGTAGGCCTACTGCTTCACACACACACACAACACACACACACACACACACACACACACACACACACACACACACACACACACACACAGAGAGAGAGAGAGAGAGGGACGCGCATCTGTTGTCTAAATCTTTTCTTCTTCTGGACGTAAGGCATAATAGTAACTATCTGATTCACTGTTTGGCTATGTATTCTCTCTCTCTCTGAAGGCTTACACACACACACACACACACACACACACACACACACACACACACACACACACACACACACACACACACACACACACACACACAGAGAGAGATAGATAAAACAGATTGGTAGAATAATCGATTTATAGGTACTGATGCATGTATGTGCATAAACACACACACACACACACACACACACACACACACACACACTTTTCACCACCTTCGCGCACTTACTCACTCAATCACTCGTGCGCACGCACACCATTCGCACATTCATTATATGAACACACCTGTGAGTGCGTGTTTCTGGCATTATAGATTATATTCCATGCTTTTCAATGTCCTACTTCTTCCCTCTCGTTTGGTTGAGTGACTGTCACAATCGTTTGCAGTACCCCTGTGACCCGGAGACCAGGAAATTCCCCTGAGGAAGGCGAGGTGTGCTCGCCGAAAATTTGGTAAAATACAAAAGCCAACTTCTTTTTGTGTTCTCTCTCTCTCTCTCTCTCTCTCTCTCTCTCTCTCTCTCTCTCTCTCTCTCTCTCTCTCACACACACACACACACACACACACACACACACACACACACACATCCCCACGCATACATATACACTGTACATCTGTAGGCCTATGTGTGAAATGCACAAATATAGAGGTAAGTGATATATGCTTGTCTGGATCTACATCTGATTTTAGATAAATTTTAGTCTACTATGTCATTTAAACTTCTTATTGCCCCCCCCCCCATCCTCACACCCCTCCCTCCCTCCCCCTCCTCCTCATTGAGTGCTCTTGTTTGAGTGTGGGAGACACTTTTCATACATTCAGGAGGATCTACTTGATTTGGGAGCGTTTCCCTGTTACGCGTATAGGAGTGATGTTCATCAGCAGGTGGCCGGGATTCAGGGAGCGAAACGGCTGTGGGTTGCTGGTACTGCTGACCTTCACTGTGGAGGAACAATGAAATGAGCAGAGCACTCACTTCCTGGTAAAGGGTTTCCTCCCCTGCCGCTTTTCCCTTCAACCATAAGACCGTTTTTTAAAGTTTCATATTTCAAGAATTGGGATGGGTTTCCAACTTTGCTCCTGTCTCTGTCTGGAAATTCAGGGCGCATGGGCTCTGATTTTTATCATCATTTTATTTCAACATGACCTGCATCAAACCCTGAGCACTTCAAGTTTATGGAAAGGCGTTTATTTATTTTTTTTAACTTCAGATTTCCTAAAAGTCCCCCCCCCCAACCTCTCCCCCATTCACTGTGTCTTTCATGTTTCAGCGTTTTATTTGTAGACAAATTTCAATTTCTCAAAATTTATATATTTACTTTTTTTTTTTCACAGGAGCCCTCCAAGATATTGGAGTAAGGGAAGAAGCGATGATAAAACTTGACGTAGGCCCTACGATTGGGAATTGTTAAGATGTTACACACACACGCCCGTTTACGTGCACACACACACACACACACACACACACACACACACACACACACACACACACACACACACACACATGAAATTCCATATCAAAACTGAAAAAAAAAAAAAAAAAAAACCCCCCCACTCACCCCCCACCCTCCCCCCCAAAAAATTGCAACTCACCACTTACCCTCATTCCGTTTAAATCCACTCCAACGTTAATCTGGTGCGATTCAACAAGTGCAGTACCACGTCAGGTTAAGGTTCAGCATCTTGGGGCGACTGCTGCATAGGCATATCCCAGGAAGGCTTTGAAACGCCTCCTCTTTGTCGACATGAAAGCCTCCAGCAAGGTTTGATGTGAAACGCCTCCTCTTTGTCGACATGAAAGCCTCCAGCAAGGTTTGATGTTAAACGCCTCCTCTTTGTCGACATGAAAGCCTCCAGCAAGGTTTGATGTGAAACGCCTCCTCTTTGTTGACATGAAAGCCTCCAGCAAGATTTAATGTGAAACGCCTCCTCTTTGTCAACATGAAAGCCTCCACTAAGGTTTAATGTGAAACGCCTCCTCTTTGTCAACATAAAAGCCTCCAGAAGGTTTAATGTGAAACGCCTCCTCTTGTCAACATGAAAGCCTCCAGCAAGGTTTAATGTGAAACACACCTCCTCTTTGTCAACATAAAAGCCTCCAGAAGGTTTAATGTGAAACGCCTCGTCTTTGTCAACATGAAAGCCTCCAGAAGGTTTAATGTGAAACGCCTCCTCTTTGTCAACATAAAAGCCTCCAGAAGGTTTAATGTCAAACGCCTCCTCTTTGTCGACATGAAAGCCTCCAACAAGGTTTAATGTGAAACGCCTCCTCTTTGTCAACATGAAAGCCTCCAGCAAGGCTTAATGTGAAACGTCTTCTCTTTGTCAACACGAAACCTCCAGCAAGGTTTAATTTGAAACGCCTCCTCTTTGTCAAGATGAAAGCCTCCAGAAGGTTTAATGTGAAATGCCTCCTCTTTGTCAACATAAAAGCCTCCAGCAAGGTTTACTGTGAAACGCCTCCTCTTTGTCAACATGAACGCCCTCCAGAAGGTTTAATGTGAAACGCCTCCTCTTTGTTGACATGAAAGCCTCCAGAAGGTTTATGTGAAACGCCTCCTCTTTGTCAACATGAAAGCCTCCAGAAGGTTTAATGTCAAACGCCTCCTCTTTGTCAACACAAAAGCCTCCAGAAGGTTAATGTGAAACGCCTCCTCTTTGTCAGCATGAAAGCCTCCAGATGGTTTAATGTGAAATGCCTCCTCTTTGTCAACATGAAAACCTCCGGCAAGATTTAATGTGAAACGCCTCCTCTTTGTCAACATGAAAGCCTCCAGAAGGTTTAATGTGAAACGCCTCCTCTTTGTCAACATGAAAGCTTCCAGCAAGGTTTAATGTGAAAGGCCTCCTCTTTATCAACATGAAAACCTCCAGCAAGGTTTAATGTCAAACGCCTCCTCTTTGTCGACATGAAAGCCTCCAGAAGGTTTAATGTCAAACGCCTCCTCTTGTCAACATGAAAGCCTCCAGAAGGTTTAATGTCAAACGCCTCCTCTTTGTCAACATGAAAACCTCCAGCAAGGTTTAATGTGAAACGCCTCCTCTTTGTTGACATGAAAGCTTCCAGCAAGGTTTAATGTGAAACGCCTCCTCTTTGTCAACATGAAAGCTTCCAGCAAGGTTTAATGTGAAACGCCTCCTCTTTGTCAACATAAAAGCCTCCAGCAAGATTTAATGTGAAACGCCTCCTCTTTGTCAACATGAAAGCCTCCAGCAAGGTTTAATGTGAAAACGCCTCTTCTTTGTCAACACAAAACCCTCCAGCAAGATTTAATGTGAAAACACCTCCTCTTTGTCAACATAAAAGCCTCCAGAAGGTTTAATGTGAAACGCCTCCTCTTTGTCAACATGACAGCCTCCAGCAAGGTTTAATGTGAAACGCCTCCTCTTTGTCGACATGAAAGCCTCCATCAAAGTTTAATGTACGTCTGATCTGGCACCCTCGGGGTATTGACAATGGATGTATCAGTCTTCATGTTTGAAGTCTTTGAAAAATTCCATAGGTTTATTAACAATGGGTGTGTTAGTCGTCATGTTTGAAGTTTTTGAAAATTCCACGGTTCCTTAACAATGGTGTATCAGTCGTCATGTCTGAAGTCTTTGAAATTCCACCACAGTCAACAGAATTTATGAAAGTCGTAGAATCTGGTATGCGTTCAGTAGATTCTGTTAGTTTATTTCATACAGATAGAAATTTTGAAAATGTTAGCATTTGGTAAGTTGGTTAGTAAGTAAGTAAGTAAGTAAGTAAGTAAGTAAGTTAGTTAGTTAGTTAGTTAATTAGTTAGTTAGTTAGTTAGTTAGTTAGTTAGTCAGTTAGTTCATTAGAGTAAGTCAGTTTGTTCCTTCGTTCGTTAGTAGTTGGTGGTGGTTGGTTGGTTGGTTGTTGGTTAGTTAGTTAGTAGGGCAGCATTTTTTTTTTTTCTCAATTGTCAGAAGGTCTACTGTTTCTTGACGCATGCTCTCGTTACCCAATGTTTGATATGTAAACCTCCCCTTGTTCCTAGTGTAAAGAAACGCCCATTGGGGAGATCGGGTTAGGGAGAAAGTTGGACTAGGTTCATCCAGAAAAGACAAATGAGTCAGGCCCAGTGAAGATTTTTTTTCTTTTAATTTGGTCTATATAGCGAAAAACAATAAGGGAAAATAAATGGAAATACAAAGAAGAAGAAAGGCACAAGTAAAGGTAAAACACAAAGTAAAGGGAAAAACAAAAAGCAAAGGGGAAAATAAAGTAAAGGGAAAAATGAAGTAAAGGGAAAAATAAAGTAAAGGGAAAATACAAAGTAAGAAAAATTACAAAGTAAAGGTAGAACACAAAGTAAAGGGAAAACACAAAGCAAAGGGAAAACACAAAGCAAAGGGAAAAATGAAGTAAAGGGCTCTAGCAACCGTGGCCTGTAAATGAAAATGCAAACGAACGTAAACCACAAATGCATCTTACACCATTTGCATAGTTCACATACATCCGAATCATTGCATAAGTTCCTCAACGAGACAGAAAACATCATTTAGCAAAATCACGAAGCTAGGTCAGTCTCAGGGATGAAGTATCCCTCATTCTAACAGCGAGCCAAAGCATATCATTCAGGAGACACATAATCAGGAATGCGCTATAAGCTTGCTATGGTATTCAGAACCATACGTCAACCACTATAGCCCTTTTAGTCTCTTGCATTGGATTTGCGCAGAGGTTATCAACAATGATAACCTATCCAAACAAGAACTAATTGAGTGACAAAACAATCACTCTGAAACCGGGGTGAACCTAACCTCAAAGACACGGTTCAACCCTGTGCTGCCCTAAATCGGAACAGCAACTCCAATTATGTGGGATTCATGTCCCTAACACAATTATTCCATATCATTCCATGTACTCCGTCATAATTGCTCATCACTTCGCTTCTGTAATTAAGCAACACGGGATAACAGACTTCATCCCCAAATTACAACCAGTCAAAGGAATCGACAGTGAACTTAATCAAGCGCAACACTTCGACTTATGAAATGAAAGAAAACGTGAAACAGCAACAAAAGAATATGCCACTTTCTGTCGACATTAAAGGCAAACAGCCTATATAGGCAACAAGCCTGTAACCTTCATCTTGCATATAAGAGAGACTGATACATATAGCCGGTATGGTGACATGTGCTTGAGAAAAGAAATATGCTCAGTCAGGAGAGAGAGAGAGAGAGAGAGAGAGAGAGAGAGAGAGAGAGAGAGAGAGAGAGAGAGAGAGAGACAGAGAGACAGAGAGACAGACAGACAGACAGACAGACAGACAGACAGAGAGTTATGGCTTATCGCTCCGGTCAAAAAGCAATGAAAAATCATCTATTACAATAGCCCATAAGTCAATAACACGCAACAATAATGCCTTACCGCCCATCATTTAACGACTCCTGTCTCAAGTGTTCCAATTATAAAATTCTTGAAACACTACGAATAATCTGTCAACTACATCACTATGCTATCTGCTTATTCATTTATCATTTAACAAATTACAATAATAACATATCCATATAAGGACTCCATAACTTCTGTATTTTATCTCATTCATTTATTTTTTTATTGTCGCAGAACATCACTTACTTCGTTTTTTTTTTTTTTTTCATGTATTATCCAATCGTGCCCTTATAGCACTCTCCCTTTGAAGATGCACATGCCTTTTTTACAGATAGATCTTTACTTAAGGCAAGGCATTCTAAATGTCAACTTGCATTTGCAACCATGATTTTATAAGCAAACTGACTGAATGCAACACAAAGCGCGAAATAACCTGTACATCTGCCTACTAACTTTCCGAAGATGCTGGCCGACGATTATCCGAATCCTTAACTGAATTTCTATCCTGCTCAGACCCATCAGTCCTTACTCTACACATCCATGTACAGCATGGAAACTGCATCTTTATCTAATTGCTAAAACATATAAACAAGATATTAAAATAACTCATTTATTAACCGAGAAATCCAGTCTGCAATTAAGTAAGTCTTTCCTTCCAACATGTATTCATACATATAAACAACCAAATATATGACTCGACTTCTGAAATAATTTCAAAATCGTAGTGCTCAATAAAACCTATAGAAAACCCAAAAGGTCAACAATACAAAACGGGGAACAATCAACGCTCATTTCATAGTAACAATGCAGCATATCAAATGTCTAACATATACACATAGCAAAATACAAAGTACATAGTACTTAGATGCATTACCAGAATGCAGAAATGGAAAAATGCATCAACTTACATTTCTGGTGCCATCAGAAACACCATCACCACACTTCACAGACTGAGGTGTAGTCCTCTCCGTTTGAGATTTGGGGCTGACTGAATAACTCAGTAAATTCCCAAGCATCCACGCTTCCCCTAGCGTCACCTAGGGACGCTATCTATCAGATCCCTACGCCTCATGAATATTATAAGGGTCTTACATGTTTGGCAGTAGCTATTAACTGCAAACTTCATATCACCTACATGTCCCTCTAACCTAAGCTTACAACATCTTCTCAAACATTGCGTGATCCTAGGTCTCACAAGTTTGAAATAAGAAAACAGTAATCAGAACTATTTCCTTAAAATCTCCAGGATGACCAACAACCTAAATAGTAAACCCATCCCACAACTACTGGCCTCCCTCTTACATAATGGGGCTGGCACCTCCATCAACTTTTCCGGTCTCTTCCCCGGTCTAGCCGAGAGTATCCCCTCTTTGGCATTTCCGGCCCGTCGCCGGTCAGCGCCCACAAAGGGATTCATTCTTAGATCGCCACACAACTGGGCGAACTCATCTGGGGGTCATCAGACTGCCTGCCTCGGCTAATGTAAACATCAACCGTGGCACTCACACTGGAAGCACACAAGAATCTCTGGGACACCATAGGTGGTGTACAGATACACAGCCTCAGATAACGTGTCACTGTCTCTGCTTACAATCTGTAAACTGTCAATGAAGCAATGAAACCAATCGCTACTTCCCGAACTTGGTGCTGTCTCTCTTTTTTTTTTTTTTTTCCACACCTGTGTGTCTTGGGAAATCATAATTCCCCCCTTCCTCCCCCTGTCCGTAAGTCGTTTGGAATGTACGAATCTTCGGTTGATATGCAATTCATTTTGTGAAACTGTTGCTTTTTTTTTTTCTTTTTTCTTTCTTCTGTCTTTCTTTTCTTCTTTCTTTCTTTCTTCTTTCTTTCTTTTTCTTCTTTCTTTCTTTCTTTCTTCCTTCCTTCCTTCCTTCCTTCCTTTCTTTTTTCGTTCTTTCTTTCTTACCGTTCTTTCTTGTTTAATCGCATTCTTTCTTTTTACCATTCGAAGAAGGTGTGTTTGATTTACATGGTAGGTGTTTGATTTACATCGTGGAAAGTGTTTGATTTACATCGTAGGAGGGTGTTGGATTCTTCTTTCTCTAAGTCATCAATTGGTGGCTCTCCCCAGCGCTTCATGACTTCACAGGCACCTCACCTCAGAACCTGTCAATGGGTGTCACGGTGCCAGACACTTCTTTCAGGCGCTGTCAAAGTGCCAGACACTTCTTTCAGGCGCTGTCAAAGGGCCAGACACTTCTTTCAGGTACTGTCAAAGTGCCAGACACTTTTTTCAGCCCGCTGTGAAGTCGCGCAGGCGTTGGTCACAGAGATGAGGTCAAGAGGGTCTGTCCTCCGGTGGATAATTTTAAAAAGAAAGGGTCTTAGTTCTAAAAGGTTTTTTTTTTTTCTTTTTTTTTTTTTTTTTTTTTGGGGGGGGGGGGGGGGGTGGCAAATTATATTGGGATGGGGAGGGGGTAGGACGGAATTGCCCTGGTTGCTTCCTCCCTCCCCCCCCCCCCCCCTCCCTCCCATCCCCCTCCCCTCCCTCGTCCCCTCCCCGTGCTAGTACGATATCCCTGGTTCATTGAGAGCTCTATTTTTCTTCAAGCACTGTTCATATATGCAGGAGGCTCTGCTCGATTTTTGGAGAGTTTCCTCTTTGCTCGCATGGAAAAATAACCCACATCAGCGGGTAACCAGGATCCGGTAGCCAGCCTGATGACCTTCTCACGGAGCGAAACAGTTGTCACGTGCTGGTCCTGGCGACCTCCGCTTTGGAGTGCACAATAAAACTAAAAGAGCACCCAGCAGGAGAGGGTTTATTGCTCGTGCCCTCATCCCCTTAAACGCAAGTTCGTCTTTTAAATATATTGCGCGTATTTTGACTGGGATTTTACTGCTTGCTCTACCCCCCTCAATCCGGATATTTAGCGCATCCAGGCCTAGATTATAGTCTGTTAACATTTCTTGTTTTGCATGCCGTGCCCCAAGATGTTTGTCGGTCG
>JADBJO010004217.1:0-5000 GCA_016801955.1 Conus betulinus | reverse complement strand
AACAAACGGAACAACAAAACGAACGACTCAACACATTGCTGAGAAAGGACAATATTGTATTCTATGGACTACCAGAGGAAACAGACATGGATGAGACAGGGGAGGACTGTGAACAGACTCTCGTCCATTACTTAATCAGCATGACTCGTCAAAAACTTGGTCTGGAGACGATTTCTCCTCCGTATACAGACTGGGTCAGAAAAAGCAAAACCAAACACGACCACGCCCTGTCTTGGCAAAGTTTTTAAAGAACAAAGATAAACGAAATCTGATCAGGAACAAAACCATACGGATCAAACTAAATGGTGTTGGTGTTCGCCTCAATGACGACTTGACAGAAGAGCAGCGTCGCAAATTAAAAGACCTGAAGGCGGAAGGGTATACAGGTTTTTACCGTGGCTCCAAATTAATCAAATTTAGAAGTCGAAGACAGGATGACAGTGGCTCTGTCAACAACGGCCGTTCACGAGGACAGTTTGACGACAGGGACAATGGCATGCCAACACCACAGAGCTCCCATGACTCTGCCCCGTTCCCCTTTCCTTCTTCTCCACAAGAACGGGTACAAACGGACAACCAACTCGCACAAAAAACATCGTCGTGTACGCAGGATGAGGGGACCACAGGCACTGCAGAGAGCTGTCATACACCCTTTACCTCTGCAGAGAGCTGTCACACACCCTTTACCTCTACAAGAGAGCGACGCCAGCGCAGAGGAGGGGGAACGGATGGCAATCCAACACTTGATGCTGGTAGCCAGGGATCACCACGGGACTTTGGTAGTCGTCAGGGGGCTACGCCTCCTACCCAAGGCACCAGCAGACACTTCCCACGCGTCCCAGGGCATTAAGGGATCGACGTTCTCCTCGTCGACCCCAGCGTCAAACCCAGGATCGCATTAACACCATGCAGAAGAAACGATCACAGACGAAATGACGCCAAATGACTAAGGTTTCCTGTAATCAGTTACAGCGAGACCCTGACACACAGCGCGATACATGTGACAATGTGACACACACTCCAATCACAGATACCAATTTAGCAAAAATTATGATTCAGCTTTTTGTAGTAGGACCAGAATTAGTACAGCAGTAACTAACGGGCAGTCCAGGTCAAAGGAGTCCCGTTTGTTGGGTATAAAATCAAACAATAGATGTGTGCGCATTCTTAACTGGAATATTGAGGGCTTGCTTTCTAAGGTATCTGACCCTGATTTTATGCACTATGTTCACAGCTTTGACATTATTTTTTACTGAAACCTTTCTTGAACTAAGGAAAGCATTAGATTGTTTTCCCAGCTTCATTCAATACATTAGTCCTGCGGTTAAACTCTCAGTGCACGGTCGAAACAGTGGTGGTGTGATGATGATAATGGTGAAACGTTCATTGCAGTCGTTCACTGAGCTACTGGACACATCACAAGATAACATTGTACTTATTAAGTTTCATAAAAGTATGTTGAACAGTACCAACGATATAATATTGTGTGGTGCATATGTGTGTCCCCTAGATAGCCCTTATTATAAACAACCACACACGTTTCTGTTAATTCTGGTATCTATCTGATTGAACAATGTATTTTGAATTATATTCAAATAATGAATGATTCGTGTGACTTTTTGATATGCGGAGACTTTAATGCCAGGACGGGAACACTAAATGTTGCAACACATGAGACAGAGGGAGACACGTATGATCTGGTCCAGTCAGACTTGTGTGAAACAAGGTCGTCTCAAGATGATACAGTGAATGCTTATGGTCGCCTTCTCCTTGAGTTCTGTAGTGCGTGTGATTTAACAATACTGAACGGAGCATGTGCTGGGGACGAAAATGGAAGTTTTACTTATGTATGTGCTACTGGTAGTAGTGTAATTGACTATTTCATTTGCTCAAAGGTGCTGAAAGGTGACAATATGGAGCTAAAAGTGGGTGAAATGTTTACCTCACAGCACATGCCTGTAGAGCTGACAATAAATTACAAAGAAATGGTCACAAAGGAGAATGAGACGACGTGTACAGAAAAAATCGTATGGACTTTAGATGACTCTTTTCATTTTCAAGCAGCTGTGCAAAGTCCCTTTTTTTTCAGCAAATCTTAGTTGAAGCAACACGTCTTTTACCAGTGTCTGTGAACGATGCTGTCGTCTGCTTAAATAATGGGTTGATTAAAGCAGCGGAATGCATGAAGCGTAAAATTTTCACGGGCATAACGTCAAGCCCTTGGTATGACAGAGAATGCAGAGCAGAGCAGCAAAAAAAGAGATGAGAAAGTGGTGAAGAAATTTTAATCGCTGTAAAGTTAAATCGGCTAAAACTCAATATAGAATTGGCTTGGCAAATAGCAGACGACAGTACAAGCATTTGCTTAAAGATAAACATAAAACATATAAAAGAAGCAAACTCAATGCGCTCAATATGAAAATAAATGATTCAGGTAAGTTCTGGAGTGAAATCAGGTCTCTAAATCGAAAGACAAAATGCACACCAAACATCAGCACAAATGAATGGTTTCGTCATTTTCGATCTGTATTTAATTCTGTTAATCCTGTGTTATGGACAACTTTCAAGATAGTGATGAAAGTGAAAGGTATGTGATGAGCTCGATAGGCCAATTTGCACGGAAGAAATACATAGAAGCATTCGCTCTCTGAAATCGTGCAAAGCTCCTGGACTGATGGTATTTTAGCGGAAAAATGTTGAAAAGCTCTACCGATTGCATCATGCCTTTCTGTTGTGTTTGTTTAATCATATATTTGACACACACGATTATCCAAGCGTGTGGAACTGTGCCATTATTGTACCTCTACACAAGACCGGAGATATTGATAATCCTGACAATTATCGAGGAGTGTCTCTAATGAGTATACTTGGGAAAGTGTTTGCCAGGGTGTTAAATAACCGCCTCACACAGTGGGCAGAAGATAACGAAAAGATTGCCGAGGAACAAAGTGGTTTTAGATCAGGTTATTCTACTTCCGACAATATATTTGTCCTGTATTCTATAGTGCAAAAGTATTTGGTGAGAAAGTCAGGGAAAGTAATGTTTTGCTTCGTTGACTTTAAAAAAGCATTTGATACAGTTAATCGTATATTTTGTGGAATGTTTAGCTTCGTGTTGGAAGTTAAAAAAGCATTTGATACAGTTAATCGTGTGTAAGATGTCCTGATGTTCTTACTGAATTCTTTGAGTGCCCAGTGGGTGTAAGGCAAGGCTGTGTATTGTCACCCACGTTATTTCGTTTTTGATATAATGAACTAGCGTTAGAAGTTGCTTCAAAGGGTGACTTTGGAATACAGTTAGTACCCAACTTTGTACAGATCTTGATATTGTTGTTTGCTGATGATGTTATTTTAGCTTCATACTGTCCCAAGGGATTACAAAATCAATCGATCGATATCCTCAAACAATTTGCAGACAATTATGATATGAGAGTGAATCTGGAAAAGACGAAAATAATTGTATTCAGAAAAGGGGGATTTCTGGGCCAGAAAGAAAAATGGAAATATATGGTGAGGAAGATATAACGGTAGTCAACAGTTATAAATATTTAGGGCTACATTTTACAAACAAAGCTTTCACTAACGTATGCTGTGGAAGAGCTGGCCACTAAAGCAAAAATTAACACAACTCAGCTCCTTAGATGCCTTTGGAAATTAGGAGATATTTTGAGAAATGTGTTCTTTAGATGTATGACGCTCAGATTGCTCCCATTTTACTGTACGGGTCTGAGGTCTGGGGCTATCAACAGCTCGATGTACTAGAGAAGACACATATGTTTGCCTGTAAACGTTACTTGAACGTAAGTAGGCAAACGCCAAACAAAATGGTGCTGGGAGACCTCGGCCGATATCCAATGTATGTTTTAGCGGCTGAAAGGTGTATTCGTTACTGGCTAAGAGTTTGTAATCTGGCAGAAGAAAGACTACCCAGGAAAGCTATAATATGCTAAACCACCTTCAAGAATTTGGGAAAAAAAACTTGGGCGTTTCACGTGAGACAGTTATTATTTGTAAATGGATTTGGAGAGGTTTGTTGCAACAGAGTGTGTGGCGATATGAACAATTTCATTCATATTTTTAGACAGAGACTCGCTGATCAGTACGCACAAACCTGGCATGATAAACTGGAATCAGCAGAAACGTTTTGAACTGTATTCTAGCTTTAAGCAGTTCCTACGAACAGAACATTATTGGATTACGAGATATCACGGTGTCAGAAAGAAGCGTATGTTAAGTTTAGATTTGGCATTTCTCCAATAAGGGTGCATAAACTGATATACAGAAGAGATGTGGTACCAAGACATTTATTATGTCCGGTTTGCAAAGGAGCTATTGAAGACGAGTCACATGTATTGTTTGAATGCAGAGTGTATGAAATATTTAGAGAAAATGTGAATGCTATCAATAACGCTGAAGGAAGTGTGTCGTATGTAATGTCCTGTGCCGATGAAATGTCTGTGAGACAAGTCTCACGTTTTCTGTACAACGTTTTCCGAAGAAGATCACAGCTGATACAAGAGGAAGAACTGAAGACAGTGTGTGTTCATGCTGTGGAATGATAACTTTGAATGGACAAATTAAGCTCTGGCAAATATTCCGTAGGATTGATGAAGTTAATAGATGGATGCTCGTAAACTTTGATTAATATTGATTGAGGATCTCAGTTATTAACGAGAACTGAAGACTGATCGGAGATCAAGGCGGTAAATAATATGTTAGTGGCTTTTATGGATGATTGATTACTGATAAATGACCAAAGATGGAGGATGACTGATGATGACTATTGATCAGTTATTTTTTTTTTTTTTATGGTATATATGAGGATAGGATACGGGAGAGGATAAGCGATTTAAGTCGAATTAAGTCGAAATGATTGAGGATAAATGATTCAAATGATAATGATGACTGATTATCAATATGATCAGTGGCCTCTATGATTAGGGATTCATGATTGATTACGATCGACGGAATATCAGTGGACAATTATTTTGACGGTCGAA
>JADBJO010004216.1:200000-207897 GCA_016801955.1 Conus betulinus | reverse complement strand
GAGGTAGTGCCCGAACCCCCTTCCCTCCCACCCACCCCCAACCCCTCACCTCTCGTTTTTGTCTAAACCGAGACAGATATACAAAAGCTTAGTGGGATTTTTGTTCATGCTTATCTAACCGTGAGAGGCCTTGAAATTCACCTAAACATTTTACATTGCCCTTCAAAGTCTGTGGGGCTTCTCCACCAGACCCCCCCGCCCCCACCACACCACACACACCCACCCACACACCACCACCACCACCACCACCAGCCCCAACCACCAACCACCGACCTGGTATTGCCCTGGACTAATTCGAGTCGACCCGTACACCCAGCCTTTAACACCACCCCCCCCCCCCCCCCCCCCCCCCCCCCCTTCTCCTCCTCCAAATAAGATTTGAACCATTCTACTATGGAACGTAAACGTTTTCAGATACATTTTTGCACACGGAGGTTGCTTGACTGTGTACGCTTGTCGCCGGTGGGCTCTAACCGTCACGAAACATGGGCTGGTACCACCCATGGGAACGCCCCCCCCCCCCCCCCCCCCCCCCCCCCTTAATGAGGTTCTGTCGCGTCAACATCCAATGGCCACTACACATCTGCCAGGGAGCAGTTATGTCCCTTGATGTCTTAATGGAATGCCCTGTGCGTGCTTGCACCCTATGTGAACACAGCTCTGGCTTCCAAGAGTGTTGCGGATTTGCCAAGCTGGTTTGTTTCGGCAGACACAGCAATGAAGTCACTTCAGATTACGCTGTGGGGCTCACTGCCTGCAGCCAACATGAAGATTTAAAAATAAAAACGAATGATGCCATGGTCGCGCCAGACAAAGGGCTAACGTGTGCTGTTGGTCAAGGGGTGAATTACAGTGTTTACAAAGCTGCCTCTCCTGGCCACTCTCAATCCTGGGATGGGCAGTTCTCCCGTTGGCTATTTTTACCATTTGTGAGTGACTTTCTGTCTGTCAGGTCTGTCTGTCTGTCTGTCTGTCTGGCTATCTTCCTGTCTATCTGTCCTGTCTGTCCTGTGTGGTCTAGTCTATCGGTCGTTTGTGTATCTCTCTCTCTCTCTCTCCCCTCCCTCTCCTCTCTCTCTCTCTCTCTGAAAAGTCTGTATCTGTCTCTCTCTCCCTCTCACTTTCTGTCTGTCTATCTTGTGTCTGTCTTCTGTCTGTCTGTCTGTCTGGTCTCTCTCTCTCTCTCTCTCTCTCTCTGAGTGTGTGTGTGAGAGAGAGAGAGAGAGAGATAGAGAGGGAGAGAGAGAGAGAGAGAGCGAGAGCGCTTGTCCTGCTTTTTCGGTCATGCAGCGACACATAAATTGAATCGTGCGTGTATGCTTCCCATAATGTGTTTGAGAGCTAGAGAGAGAGACGAGAAAGAGAGAGAGAGAGAGAAAGAGAGCTCAGAGAGAGAGAGAGAGAGAGAGAGAGAGAGAGAGAGACAGACAGACAGACAGACAGACCAGACAGATGGACAGAGACAGACCGACAGGGCAGATAGACATGACAGGCAGGCAGGCAACAGACAAAGACAAAAGAGAACATATAGATACACCGATAGTCACTTAAAACCATCTGATATTAAATAAGAATGTAGGTTTCTGGATTCTGGATTCAACGGAGAATATTTCGACAGGGTCGCCCTGTCTTCCTCAGCTCACTGTTGCTGTTGTGGCAGCGAGGCCTGGTGGGGCGACTGTTGTGTGTGGGTGAAACGGTTGGAGAATATTTCGACAGGGTCGCCCTGTCCTTCCTCAGCTCACTGTTGCTGTTGTGGCAGCGAGGCCTGGTGGGGCGACTGTTGTGTGGGGTGAACGGTTGGAGAATATTTCGACAGGGTCGCCCTGTCTTCCTCAGCTCACTGTTGCTGTTGTGGCAGCGAGGCCTGGTGGGGCGACTGTTGTGTGGGGTGAACGGTTGGAGAATATTTCGACAGGGTCGCCCTGTCTTCCTCAGCTCACTGTTGCTGTTGTGCAGCCAGGCCTGGTGGGACGACTGTTGTATGGGTGAACGGTTGTCCCCACTAGGCCCCACTAGGCCTCGCTGCCACAACAGCAACAGTGAGCTGACGAAGACAGGGCGACCCTGTCGAAATATTCTCCAGTAAGTTTTTTGATTCCGAGTCCTTAACTACTTTTCTAACATCTGATATTCATTACGAATGTCCCTAAAAAGTACCAAATACCAGCTTTGGTCTAAAAGTTGCTGCCCAGCCAGCATGCCATAACATGACAGCAATGATCAGTAACCCTGTTCCACTGCTGTGCTCATCGGAAACAAACGCATGTTTATAAAACTCAACGAACTGAGAAACAGCAAAGCGGGCATTCACAGCGTCTGTTATACACAACACACCGGCAACCGACTTATGACGAGTCGTAGTAAGCAGTTAATGCGGCGCCGAGGAGGGCCTACATCTCCAAGTCTGTTCTACATGCAGCTGCATACAAATCAAGCAGGAGCACTCTCCAGGGCATCAACATCTCCATATCGATTAACTGGAGGACGTCTCGTTGCAGTCTACGAGTACACTGACCTCGTGAAGCAGGCAGCGAAGCAGAGTTTCTGAAACTCACCCAGCATCAGAACTGTTCGGTCAGTGGGCGTGGATTTGACACCCCCGGATCACATCAACTGTACCACTCCGTGAAATGAATGAGATGACAAGAGAGAGAGATTAGAGAGAGAGAGGAGAGAGAGAGAGAGAGAGAGAGAGAGAGAGAGAGGACAGACAGACAGACAGACAGACACAGATAGACAGACAGACAGGTAGGTAAGGTAATGTTGTTTACAGCCCAGCCGACCGCAAAGGGTCACATCAGGGCTGAGCAGTGGAGAGAGAGAGAGAGAGAGAGAGAGAGAGAGAGAGAGAGAGAGAGAGAGAGAGAGAGAGAGAGAGAGAGAACAGCGATGGAGTATATAGTTGGAAGATTACTATGCTAAAAAAAAAAAAAAAAAAAAGTCATGCAAAAAAATGCAGAGAATATCCAAACATCATGGTCAACGTCTTTGTCATCGAGGAATGAAGAAAGTCTAGAATCCAAATCTCAGTATCAAACCGAGGTGAAAAAAACATGGGCATACAGAGTATGAATGTAGGAAGTATGTTTATACCTGGACCAGAAATCACAAATGGGAAGATGGAAAGAGACTGCGCACACACGTGCGCGCGTTTGCACACACACACACACACACACACACACACACACACACACACACACACACACACACACACACACACAGAGAGAGAGAGAGAGAGAGAGAGAGCGAGTCGCGCGCGCGCGCGCGCGTTTGCGTGTGTGTGTGTGTGTGTGTGTGTGTGTGTGTGTAGTGGGAATGAGGGGGGAAAGAGGCAGCAGGACGTTACTGAGCAACACAGACAAACTGGACGTTTCTGGCTCCGCTTTTGATATTTGTGTAGTATTGCTACATAGTAGCAAGTGAACAACAACAACAACAACAGAGACAGACAGACAGACAGACTAAGAGAAGAGAGAGAGAGAGAGAGAGAGAGAGAGAGAGGAGAGAGAGAGAGAGAGATGGTCTGGGACTGTTTGCCTCCCCCCCTCCCCCACCCCGGCCTGGGACATTTGTGCAAGTGAGCAACAGCAACACAGAGAGACAGACAGACAGACAGACAGACAGACAGACTGAGAGAGAGAGAGATGACCTGGTACTGTTTACCTCCCCCCTCCCCTACACCCGTCCGGCCCTTCCCGCCTCCCCTCCCCCCTCTCCCCACTCTCCGTCACTCTCACTCCTATCCGGAGGGTGAAGTACAAATGGCAGAGGTCAACGAGTTGCAAGGAGGCATGGGAGCCAGCGGAGACCAGGAGGGCGAGGGATGGGAGATGGGGGGTCCTGGTTGGTGTGTGGGGAGAGGGAAGGGCTGAGTCCTACACATTGGGAAAGTAAGCTGGCAACGCAGGCTCAACAACAAGCCACTAAACCACAAGAAAGTCTGGCATTATATCTAAATATCAGAAGTTTTGTGTAATATTTGGGGAAAATAGAACAGGAAATCTAGTACTACACACTGGGAAATGAGAAACACAGAGCACTCCATTTTGGAAAGGTTTTTTTTATTTTTTTATAAATATGCACCAGAGTTTGGAAAGTTAAAAACAAAAGTCTGACAGACCAGTTTGCGAGTCAACAAGACAGGTCTGAAACGACATCAAATTAGACAGGGAAGCGCGTGACACTAGGGTGTGGGCGTCATGAAAAGAGGTCTGGAACTACAGTAGGAAAAGTTGGGGACACAAGTGTGATGCTGTTGTTCAGGAGGCAGACATAGAGGTCTGAATGCAGGGTCGGAAGTTTGACAGAGAAGTGTGGTGCTGGTACCCAGGGAGAACCCACTGTGGACTACCACCCTCTGTGAAGGCAGAGAAAAAGCTTGTCTCCACGGTCATCATCATCATCATCGCCTATTAGTCCTCCTGGGATTCAGGCCGCCAACAAAGGACCTCCAGGCATCCCTGTCCTGGGCTCTTTTCTCCAGCTGGTTCCAAGTCATCCCTATGTTCCTAATGTCTGCTTCCAGGTCCCTGCGCCAGGTGTTCATTGGCCGATTCTTTTTCGTTTTCCTTGGGGGTTCCATGTTAGGGCTTGTCTGGTGATGTTGCTCGCAGGCTTCCACAGCGTATGTCCAATCCAGCCCCAAAAGTCGTTTCTTGATTTCCTGTTCTGTGGGCAGCTGGTTTGTTCTCTCCCAGAGCTCGTTGTGTTTAAAGGTATTACAGTTTCGGAAGACATTACCGACAGTAGATAATGAATGTTAAAAGGAATCTAAAGTAAATCCGCCAAATAACAGCGACAAGCAAGTAAACAAAACCCATCTTGGGCCGAAGATAAGTAGATTGCTCGTTCTTCGTTTTCATTGTCCTGAATGTTGTTTACTTTGCCTGAAGAAGACCAAACAGGTCGAAACGTGTCGTGTTTTGTCTTGTACTTTGTTTTGTCTCTGTTATATGGCGGATTTACTTTAAATTTCGGTTAAAATTTGTTTTAATTTCCACCAGCAGTCACTTTATTTTGAAACTGAATTAGATGACGAGTTTGACATGAGAACGTGAAGTCTGCGCTACAGATAGAACTGCCAGGAGATTTACAGCAGTCCAGTTTGAAGATGCTGGAGGAAAGTGTTTGGTGCAACAGTTAGGGGGGTCGAGAGGTTCAAACCTGCATCTTCGAATGTTACAAAGAAATGCATGGCCATAGAGAGGGGTGCGGCACGTGCACGTCTGGATCATTTTGTCAAAAGATGGAAAGAAAAGTTCGACATCACAGTGTAGGAACAAAAAAAAAAAAACTGATTCTACAGTCTGGGTTTATAATGAAAAGAAATCTGCTACAGCAGATTTGAAAGACAGAAAAACGAATTCATATATTACAGATTTGACAGAAATATCTCGTGTTGAGCACTGGAAAGTAGACGTCTGGCATGACAGAAATACCTCGTTTTGAGCTTTGGAAAGTAGACGTCTGGCACTGCTGTTTGAGAACAGAGACATTTTTAGATCACAGCTTGGGGAGATAGAGCAACAGGTCTGATAGCGCGGGAAATTGGAAAGAGACGTGAGAGTCACCAATTTAGGGCATTCTTTGCTAGACACTACAGTTTTGAAGGTTGGAAAAGTTTGGGCTTGGAGTCTGGAAGAACAGGCCTCAGAGATTACACGTTGGAAGGATTGGTAAAAAAAAAAAAATGAATAAAATTTAAAAAAATGAAAAAGCCTGAAACAGTGCTGAAAATTAGATTGAGATGTGTAGCGTTAGAGCTTGAACAGATAGAAATCTGGCTTTACAGGTAGAAGTCTGATATTGCAATTAGAAGTCTGGCACCGCAGGTAGAAGTCTGGCTTTACACTTAGAAGTCTGATATCACAATTAGAAGTCCGGCACCATAGGCAGAAGTCTGGCTTTACAGGTAGAAGTCTGATATTGCAATTAGAAGTCTGGCACCACAGGCAGAAGTCTGGCTTTACAGTTAGAAGTCTGATATTACAATTAGAAGTCTGGCACCACAGGTAGAAGTCTGACACTTCACATTTGGACGACAGAGAGCCAAAAACTCTAAAGATAGAAAAACTCAGTAAGATAGAAGAGAGAACATGGCACCACAGTTTAGGAAGATGGACTGAAGCCTGGCGCTATAGCTGTGGAGGACGGGCCGGGCAGACCTGGCTCTACGGTTTGGACACACAGAAACGGGAAGTATGACATCACAGTTCGGGGAGACAGAAAACACGCGTGTGTCACTGATGGCTGTCGATTCTCATCAAAGTGTCCATTCATGTTGGATTTGGAAGTCATCCTCAAGGAAAAAGATGAATAGATAGATAAATAAAACGAAGTAATTAAACAAATAAATTGCTGAACAATTAAGTAGTGGGGGGACCCAAGTGTAGGTTAACAATTCTTCCATCATTATAGTAACGAGTTGGCAAAGATTTGAAATTAAAAACAAAAAAAAAAAAAGGGGGGGGGGGGGGGGGGGGGGGGGGGGGAAGGGGGAAATGTATATTATATACTGAAAACCCTTCACTAGCTGCATGAGGGACCATCGCAATCCCTCTCGAAGGCAGATCTATATGTATCGCCTACTCCTAGGCCTTTCGTCCGCTGGATCGGAACTCATCAGGGAGACACGGCTGATTGTGTCTATGCTCTTGGCGTCAAATAGAGACACACCTACAGTCCGTAAATCTGTGGTGTTCTCACCACCAAGGGTTCAAAGAAGAATCCAACAGCACCCCCAAAGCAGCCAGCGAAAGGTAGTAGAATAAAAATTTTTTAAAAATAAAAAAAATAAAAATAAATTAAAAAAAAAAATAATAAATAAATAAATAATAGCTGAATATATAAGTGAACATATAATGAAATAAACAAAACAAACAGGCAAACAAAGGTGTCCATTCATTTTGGATTTGGATGTCATCCTCAAGGGAAACAAAAGATAACATATAAGTGATAAGTGAACGAATACATGAATTAAATAAATAGATAAACAGAAATATAACAAACTAAATGAATAGATAAGTACATACAGAAAGAGAGAACGAAAGAAAGAAGTCGAAAAAAGAGATCGAAACAAACAGATAAATAGATAAGTAAAATCAAACAGATCAATCAATCAATCAAATCAATCAATAATTAATTAATTAATTAATTAATTAAATTAATTAACACAAATGAAAAATGAAATATCCCTGCCTTCGCCGCAAACTCGACTACGTTGTACAGAAAGGATCGTTTCTTCAAGAAAGACGTTACGGGAGGTAATAAAGCATTTTCAAAACCTCTCCTCAGATGGCTGTTATAAAGTGTATGCAAATTTGCTTTGCCTGTGTGTTTGCAAGCGCAGGCGCATGTTATGAGCGTTCAGTGTGTGAGTGACTGAGTGTGTGAGTGTGAGTGCGTGCGTGCGTGCGTGCGTGCGTGCGTGCATGCGTGCATGGGTGCGTGGGTGCGTGCGTGCGTGCGCGCGTGCGTGCGTGCGTGCGTGTGTGTGTGTGTGTGTGTGTGTGTGTGTGTGTGTGTGTGTGTGTGTGTGTGTGTGTGTGTGTGTGTGCGTGCGCGCGCGCGCGCGCGCCAGAAACATACCTTTTAATGTAAACTGTTTCATCATATACAACTGAATTTAAGAAATGTGTGTGAGAGAGAGAGAGAGAGAGAGAGAGAGAGAGAGAGAGAGAGAGAGAGAGAGAGAGAGAGACAGACAGACAGACAGACAGACAGACAGACAGACAGACAGAGACAGAGACAGATTCAGAGAGAGAGACAGACAGACAGACAGACAGACCGATCGACAGACAGACAGACAGACTAGGCAGACAGACAGACAGACAGTTTCGCCCCACCTCTTCCTCCTTCCCTCCCTTCCCCGTCCCCTTCCCTTCCGCCCCCCCCC
>JADBJO010004216.1:185000-195000 GCA_016801955.1 Conus betulinus | reverse complement strand
AAGTTGCAGAAGAAACGAGTGATGTATCACACAGGTCTGTGGAATTCAGACATTCAAATTGTGCAGCGGAAATTTTTTTTTCTCCGAGCTTGGGTGGCTGTTCAAGAGGATTACGTTGTGCAAATTAAGCACTAATTCACCCCCCCCCCCCCCCCCCCTCTCTCTCTCTCTCTCTCTCACACACACACACACCAAAACTAAGCTCACACGACACAAAACTCAGAGCGAACACAAATCAGAGCGATAGAGAAATAGTTTATTTGGTTTGTACACATATCAGACATACATCTGTGAACAGGAATGCACATTTTGGTCAAAAGTCAAAGTTGTAAGTACATCAAAACTAACTCACTCATTGACATCCGGACACACACTCTGTTTCTTTCCCTCCCCCCCCCCCCCCCCCCCTCTCTCTCTCTCTCTCTCTCTCTCTCCTTCTGTGCCCATTTCTTAGGCCTCCTAATGTGATCAGATAGATAGGAGTGTTCATGTCATAGTGATGTCAAACTTTACCCACATGAAATACATACACCACTGCTCCTTTCTTCTTAGTCGCCCCCCCCCCCCCCCCCCCCCCAACCCCACCCCTCCGCAACTCCCAATCTCCACTTTTTTTTTTCATCCCTTTTCTCTTCAAAATTACACAATGGCAGTCATTTTTTAAGGAGTTCAATTAGTCATTAAAGTGCGCGTGCAACTGACAAATCTCCATTTTCTTTCAGTATTAATGAAAATGGTTTATTCAATTAAGTAGTTCTGGAAAGCCCGCATACACGTACGTATACATGTTCCCATGCACACATGCCATAACCTCATAATTACATGCAATACGCCCAGAAACAGCGCATGATGGTAGTATGGTCGTGGGGCAAATACAAAGAGCTGAACAAAATCGGAGCAGAGTCCTCAGACAATCGTGTATATACATGAACAGCAAAAACATGTTAAAAACCTGACCAATACCTTCACCTCAATGTTCACAGAAACAACAACAACAACAACAACAACAACGAGTGAGTTCGGTATCCTGATGAAAGAATGTTTGATGTGAAATATCAATCGACAAAAACAATCATAATAATAAAAGCAGTAATAAACGATGATGGTGATGTTAACTGCAATAATAATAATGATAAAAAATAAAGGATCGATTTCTTTGGCGCAAAATCTCCATTTGGCTCTAAACACCTGGAGTTGTTAGAGAAAACGTAAAACAGTAACAAGAACACAGCATACGTAAAAATCACGTATACACACACACACACACACACACACACACGCACGCACACACGCACGCACGCACGCACGCGCGCGCGCGCGCGCGCGCGCGCGGCACACACACACACACACACACACACTCACTCACTATGTCTGTCTATCTGTCTCTCTCTCACATACACATATACGCACATGAGCACGCGCGCGCTCGGCTTAGAATACGGCACAATGGCATGGGCACAGGGCGGCGGCGGTGTTAAGAAAAGGTCATTTGCCTGCCTGCAGACTTTAAACGTCGCATTAAGTTCTCCATCTGTTTTGAAAAGGGGAAAGGGTGGTGGTTGTGGTGGTGGTAGTGCGTGCGTGCGTGCGTGTGTGCGTGCGCGCGCGCGCGCGCGCGTGTGTGTGTATTGATTGGGGGGGGGGGGAGAGGGGGGCGGTCGTGGGGGGGGGGGGGGGGGGAATTTTGATCCGAAAAGGTTGGAACTCTTAATCTAAAAAAAAAAACAAACAAAAAAAAAAACAGAAGTGCTGTAACGTTTTGCTGAACATTGCTAAGTATTGCCAATATACATCATGGGTTGTGTGCGCCAAATGATTTGTAGTAATTACGAGAAGAGAGAGAGGGGGTGGGGGAAGAAGGGGGGGGGGGGGGAAAAGAAAAGAAAAATTGCCTTATGCAAACAGAAGAATCGTGTGTTGATTCCTGGTTCTGTCGTGGCATTAAATGTGTGTGTAAGAGAGAGAGAGAGAGAGAGAGAGAGAGAGAGAGAGAGAGAGACAGAGTGACAGACAGACAGACAGACCAAAACAGACTGACAGACAGACAGACAGACATAACAAACAGAGAGAGGGCAGGGAAGAGGGGGAGGGGGTATAAGAAATAGTGCATCTTTCGGGGCTGAAAAGCTGTACATAGAAGTGAATTCCAATTTTGAACAAGCGTCGTAAGGAACACAACATGGAACCAAGACTGTAAAGACTATAGACGATCAGTACTAAACAAAAGTGCCCCCGAACCTCTACTGTACTTGCATTAATCGTTTATGTTATATAACGGCACATACGTAAATATTACTTCTTAACATATACATACTAGATCAGATACAACAAGCAAACGCCCGCTGCCCGTCTTTTGCCATACATTTGGATGAATAGTTCATATCAATTCTAAATTTGTTAATAGCAGTCTTTCACACAGATGAATACATGAATGAAGAGATCGTCAATGGAGAAAGGCCGAAACGGTTGGATTTTTTTTTTTTTTTTTTCAATCGCCAACCATACGTTTGGCACGTTTTGTATTGTATTGCACTTCACGACACTGTGTGGAATTATATTGTAATAGTATTGTTTTGTGTTGTGGTGTTGTTTGCATTTCATAGCATTGAATGGGGTTGTACTTTGTTGTGCTGGACTGAATCGTTTGTATTGTTTACTACTATTGTATCACTCGATCATCAATGCAAATTTCTCTGTACCAAATTTGAGCTGCTCTCTCCGAAGACTGCACGGTAGAATAGAACAGCATCAACAGCTTTTTTTTTTTTTTTTCCCCTTCTGCCTTCGTTCAGTTGCGTCAGCCTTTCTGATACACACTGCTCGATTTCACTTATGATTATCGGTGGTCAATTCGGATCTGCATGTGTCTTAGGTTTTGCTTTGTAAATGTTATGGTTGAAGTGTGGTTTGTTTTTGCCCAATGACGCATGCACAAATTGCGGACTGATTCCGAAGGTCTCTTTAAAGTATAGGCATACATCAGTAGTGACAGAAGCTTCCAGAAATGTCTCTAGGATGTTTGGAGCATTTTGATTGATTACAACGCAGTTAGTTTTCGATCCTTCCAGAGAATGTCAAGCGTTTTGATTAGCTGTGCTACGTCACAGTTCTCGAACATACTAGAATACTCCATAATCATGGACTAGTTAAGCTACACCAGGCAGCTTGAACTTTTGATTCGGTGATCTTTAAATAAAAAAACTGAGGGAATGAGACAGCGATGATGGAGAGAGAGAGAGAGAGAGAGAGAGAGAGAGAGAGAGAGAGTTCAAAAGTTAAAGAGGAAGTGTTTGAGAAGGACACGTTCTTTTTGGACTATTGCATGACTTTGACTTGTAAGCAGAGTCGACCTTTTTCTCTGTCTGAATCAGTTCGACGAGAGATCAGAAACAAATCACTCAGCGTCGATCTAAGTCTCTGAACTATCAAAGAACAGAACTTTTGACTCTTCTTCGACGTGACACACTACCAAAGCGGATTTTTCGTCACAATTTCAACCGGGAGCAACTCGTTTGTTACCCTGAGTTCTTTTTACGTGTGCTCAATATAGGCTACCCCTGGATTTCTACATGTATGAACGGTATCATCTGAAAAATTACACCGTTGTCAGTGATGTGCTGCAGAGACAGAAAATGGGCAAGGGTTTTCAGGTGTGACAAGCTCCGGCGACAAGATGATTACATCAGCAGCGACTGCTCTGCTGTAAAACGACAATAAGACTCGGGGCCAGATGCCTCTAATTTTCAGACAAGGTGTGCAGCCGACATCAAACTCCGTCCCAGCCATGAGCTACATGACAATAAAGGGCACACTTGCATTTATGGGGATGGGGCCATAAGACATAATCCTCTGCTGGTGAGCGCTCTATTAAATTCATTGTTCCTCCAGAGTGGACGTCAGCAGGACCAGCGATAGACAGCTGTTTCGCTCAGAGAAGGCATCATCAGGACTACTACCGAATCCTGGTTCCGTGCTAATGTCGACTTACAAATAAGACAGAAAAGACTCTCCAAAACCGAGTAGATTCTCCTGCATGTATCAAATATGTCTAAAAAAAAAAAAAAAAAAAGTTAAAAAAGAAAGGCTCTTACTCGGTGACGGGGAAAACAAAAATGGTGTGTAAAATGGCAGGCTGCAATTTGTCGAAAAAAAATCCTTTTTTCTTTTTTTTCTTTTTAAATTTGACAAATTAATTTTCTCAGCCAATTTATTTACCACAGAACAATATGGCCGGTTTTTTTTTTTTTTTTTTGTTTGTTTGTTTTTTTTTTTTTAAATTAATCCTTCACTGCGCTTCCTGGTTACATCAGCACCCCAGACACACAACAAAAAAAGACAAAAACCAACAATTTTAAAACGAGATCTCTTCAGTCATGGAGACAATGAGAAAATACATGAAGATGTATAACAAAAACAAAAAATAATAAAGCAATAATAAAGATAATCTTCAGACACGAACATGAGTTGGTTTGTTACATGTAATATTGCATATCATTTTCTCTAGATACACAAACCAGCTTTTTAACTGAAAAACATTCACTGCTTTCCGACGAGCGACTTTTCATTCACATATTACATCATCATTCCATTGACTTTCAATTGTCGTGTTCACTCACAAGTGTCCCATAGGCGCGCATGCATTTTGTACGTGCGCACATGCACACACCTCACTGAAAACATTGATGCAAACATGCCACAAACAGTTCAAATCTAGCTTTTCTTTATGTCTTAAATTCTGGATCATTTTCTTCATTTAGTAAATGTCTTCATTTGCATACAAAAAAGGAATCCCTCGATCACATTCTATGGTTTACAATCAATAAAAACCAATGGGCATGTAATCTTGTACTTTTTAAGCAGCAGTTATCCCTTTCCACTTACATGAAAATGGTCTTCCTGTCATGTATGTCTTTCATTCACACAGAACTACATTTACATACAAAAAGAACTGCATACACTACATTTACATACAACAACTTTTGCCACAATCAGAACATTCTTTCAGTTCAAAATTTCTTGTTTGGTCGCAATTTTGGATGTGTGTGTGTGTGTGTGTGTGTGTGTGTGTGTGTGTGTGTGTGTGTGTGTGTGTGTGTGTGTGTGAGCATGTGTGCGTTCACGTATGGTGTTTTTGTCTTTCTCTTCCGAGCTCCCCCCTCCACTCCCTCTTCCACCTTCTCACAACCACTAACACCCCGACCTTCCCCACCCACCCCCTCTTTCCCCCAGCGGGGGGGCACCATCTCCCCACGTGGCTTTAATTCCAACGTTCGGTTTTCTGGTTCATGGTTCCCCCATGATAACAGCTGCCTCCATACAAATACAGTCCCCATACTGGCGACTTGGACTTTAGCATGGACGTGGGAGAGGAAATGCAAACCGCGACCACCACGGCGGCAGGGCGTGGAGGGCCACAGAATTCTTTTTATTCTTTCAACAATTGGTAATGGGAGGAGGTGGACAATAATGCTCTAGAGTTTCATCTTCTGAGACACAACATGATAGGGCAGTACTTTACGCTTCCTTACATGTAATATATCCTGACCTCTCCTCTACGCCTGAGAGTTACAGACACTGCAGTGTTGGTCATGAAATTTGAGCAACACCATCAGTGGCACATTCAGTAGATTAATGAAGCTCGGCCCTGAGGTACCAAGCACACTCTTCTCAGGGTCAGAGCCGACCAAGCCTAAAAAATGCCACAAATAAGAAATCCCCTTAAATGCCTGGAATCCACGAATTTCAAACCACAGCCAGCTACGCTAATCCTGCACTACTGTGGCTGGTCGGTTGAGTCTGTTCATTAAACCCAGAGCTTGCTGGTTTTTGGCGCGATTTTAGTAGATGGCCTGTCTTTGTCCTGGCAGACTGTGAACAAGCGGACTTGTGTGAAACGCAAATGTGGAGATGCTCTAGTAGAAGGCAAATGATATCTTCATATTGTATACTGACTTATGGCCAGTCACAGCCTGGCTCTTGTCTGGGGGTTCTCCCTGTCTGATTCACATGTACGTATGCGTGTGCGCACACACAAACACACACATTCCATTCACTTTCCCTCTCCATTACACACATACACGAAAACACATATACACATACTCCCCCCCCCCTCCCCCCCGACCCCCTATCTCTATCACACACACACACACACACACACACACATGTATCCTCATGGGACAGATATATAAAGACTCTCTCTCTCTCTCTCTCTCTCTCTCTCTCTCTCTCTCTCACACACACACACACACACACACACACACACACACACACACACATGTACGCGCACATGCGAGCACTCACACGCATATACACACACGCACACGCACGCAGACACACACACACAGAGTTTCAAGCTTCAATGATTATAGCCCAGCGACCACACAGTCTTTTTAGGGCTGTAAAACAATGCAACCACCACACACACACTTCAAACCTCTCTCTCTCTCTCTCTCTTCTCTCTCTCTCTCTCTCTCTCTCTAAGATAATCAACGCTAAAGCGAATACGAAAAATTGCAACAGAAATCCTTTTCCCCCAATACAGTGCATTACTGCTACGTTATATCCAGCACGTGCAGCTCGTCGGTCAATGACTGTGCTCCCAATCCTGAACATAAGACACACCCATACACAAATTAAGTAAAGAATCATTTCTATATGCATGGCATGACGAACAAAGTACGTTTCAAATACAGTGCATTGAGAAGCATTTTGGTTTAACATTTACGAACACATTTTCAATAATTGCCACGAACCTCCTCTCTCTCTCTCTCTCCTCTCTCTCTCTCTCTCTCTCTCTCTCTCCTCTCTCTCAACACACACACACACACACACACACACACACACACACACACACACACACACATGCACATACACACACAAAGCATACTTGCACAAAGTACTCCTCAACCTCAAAAACGCACAAAAAATATGTCTCTTGTTAATTAAGAGGAAGGAAAAAAAAAGAAGAGAATACCTGAGCTAAGAGCAAGGCAAACGGGTTAAACCTTAAAAAAAAAAAAAAGGTAACCCATCCCTTCTTTTCTCGCTAGACAAAGCATCAAACTTTTTTTTCCTTTAGAAAAGCAGTCTCAATGTGGATTTTCAGGAATATATCAATGCGATTTCTTCGCAGGAATTCAAACTGAGAAACGTCCTGTTAAAAGATAATTAAGGAGTCTCTTCCCCAGAATGTATCCGTGATGCCTCACAACGTCAGCTTTCCTCTTCTTTCCTTTACCCCACTTTCATCTACCACCACCATGCACGCACTACACCCATACCCGATAAAAGATAAGGAGCAAAACTGTCACTGTTATCCAAGCGCCACAAATTCATCGTAGCATTTCTTTTTTGGCTTAAATTTTGCACAGAATACTGGGAGGGCTGTAGAGCATCTTGAATGCGCTGGTCACTCTTAATGTTCCTTTCATGCCATCACCTTTTGGAGGCACAACGCTTAGGAGATCACACCTGCATAACTGCTTGCCATCAGAAAGAAGCAAACTGAAAAGGAAGTTCAGTCCTTTAATCAAAAAAAAAAAAAAAAGAAAGAAAAGAAAAGGGAAGGGGTGGGTGGGAACAAACAGCATAAAGAATTGTATCTGCATTCTTTTTCAAGTGATAACACTTTACAGTATGTTTATACCCAAAGGGGTTTAAGGCTGCACACATTTACAAGGCACAAATCCCCGACCCTCCCGTTAATTCTTTTGTTTTACAACAAACGTGTATCCACACACTTTTTTCTTCATGACAGCAGAGTCGTGATCTGAGCGTCCAGGCGTTTCGAGGCGTCTTCCGGACTTTCTTCTGAACCCTCAGTAGTGTCTGGCGAGTCCACGGTGGATCGACTTATCCTGCCGCTCTCCTCCTCGTCCGCGTCTTCCTGGACAACGTCTCCTCTATCGTTATCCATGAGGTCCACAGATCCCCGAGAACTCTCAGACGAAGCCGCACTTGCACTAGCCACAGCACTGCTGGAATGTTTCGTGAGCTCAGCGTCTGACTGCCCTTGCTGAGGAGGGGATAGGGACGCCGGGTCCTCCTTCTCGTGCAGATACGACGAGTCCACTTTGATGACCACGGAAGGGGTGACCGTGGACTCGGACGACCCCGACGCTATGACGGGATCATCGTCCAGCTGCGCTCCTTGGTTGACGTAGCCGCTGGTGTTGGGGACGGTCTGACGTCTGGCGGAGGAGGCTAAGCGGCGAGACCCTCCGAGACTGTGAGCCTCCGCGCGCACGCTTCTTCCGGGTGGGAGGGCAGGGAGTTTCTGAAGCGGCCCTGGTTGTGGTGGCGGCTCTTTTTTTTCCCGGGGCGGTAAGGGCGGCTACCGCTGGGCGGAACGCCGTTGCGACCCGCCGTGCCGCTGCCCCTGGTGTATGCCGCCGCCCCCTCCCTGCCGACACCAGGCATAGCGGCAGGTCCGCGACCCCGTGGATCGTTGCCTCTCCCGCCCGCCAGGCAAAGGTGCTGCCGCCCCACCCGATCTCCTAGCCCCGGATACTCCGTTGGCAGGTGGATGTCTAACCGGGGTGGTGCCGTTGCTGTTGTAATAGCCATGACGTCCGTGACTGTCCTGGCTGGAGAGAGGACCCTCGACCTCGCCTTCTTCCCC
This sequence comes from Conus betulinus, assembly GCA_016801955.1. Classification (NCBI taxonomy): domain Eukaryota; kingdom Metazoa; phylum Mollusca; class Gastropoda; order Neogastropoda; family Conidae; genus Conus; species Conus betulinus. The sequence continues at coordinate 186,380 of JADBJO010004216.1, read as the reverse complement.
TTTCTTGGACGAGGAGGACGACGAGGACGAGGACCTGGAGCAGGCGGTGTAGAAGAGGATGCTGACCAGCCCGCTGACGCCCAGCGCCGCGATGCCCACGCAGATGAGGATGATGCCCACCACCTTCTTGCCCTCCTCGTTGTGCAGGTTGGGCGGCAGGCCGCTGGTGTCCACGTCCAGGAAGTTGTAGTTCAGCACCAGGCACACGCCCGCCGACAGCATGAACATTCCGAACAGCGCCGACATCACCGACACACGGCGCACATGCAGCACTGCACGCGCGGTGACTGCATCTTGGCCATCTGCTCACACACACACAAGCGCACATGGGGAGGGTTAATTCGGTTGGGTGCTGCCTAGCAAGCAAGAAAAAACCTTAATTATTACAAAAACGATAAAGACCCAGTGTTGTGGCACGGGAAATAAAGAAAGCGACAGCTGTTAAAAACCACCACCGCTCCGGTACAAGAATAATGAATATCACAAAAGAAACAACAGACCACAAATGTGAAACAAGAACATCTGAAGTATTACTATCATTACTTAGTTATACTGGTAGAAATGACGAGCAATACACCTGTGGAACAAGATTAGAAGCGATGGATATCTAAAAGCAGGATTTCCCGAACCCCCCCCCCCCCCCCCCCCCCCCCCCCCCCCCCCCCCCCCCCCCCCCCCCCCCCCTTGTTTTGTCGTTGATGTTGTTGCTTTTCACCTCTTTTAATGGAGTCCACCGGTTTTTTTTTCTGTTGTTTTTTTTTTTTGTTTTGTTTTGTTTTTTTCTTTTGCTTTTACAGGCCGATATGGCTTCGTTCTGAAAAGTTATCACTTTTTTCGTTTCATGTTCTCTATTGATTCCACTCGTAATAATGTGACTGTTTGTAATCGTACGACGAAGATGTGAAATGGTATACAGTTTGTTTCAAAAGAACACCTATCCATCGCGTGATGTCTGTTGGCCTATTGAACCACAGTCATACAAGTTACGGGTTCCGTATACTTTATGGTGATGTTTCACAGTTCATTTTTTTTTTTTATGTTCTTCTTCTTTTTTTTTTCTAATCGGAGATTAAAACTGCATTTTAAAAAATCAAATGGAACAGCAGGCGTCCTATAACAGCCTAGCTGTTCCACATTCCAAAGGATGACAACCGTACAGCAAAGGTGGTGTAAATTTGTTGCAGGTCATTACACGCGTTTAGTTGTGAATGTTGTTGGTTTTCATCAAGGGAGGGTGTGTGTGTGTGTGTGTGTGTGTGTGTGTGTGTGTGTGTGTGTGTGTGTGTGTGTGTGTGTTTGGGGGGGGTGGGGGGGCTTTCTTTACATGTAGCGCCAGCCCTGAAAGGGCCCTGCGCCAGCTGGCTAGGCCATAGTGAAACA
>JADBJO010004216.1:167500-175000 GCA_016801955.1 Conus betulinus | reverse complement strand
GACCAAATGAACAGATGGCACTAACAACGGCGAGAATCGTACCTGACGTCATGATTTACTATCACACCTGCAATACGCAACCCTCAACGTACCACGCCAACTAATGACAGGAGGACAGGGTCACGAGGTGTAAGAACCAATCACAAAGCCAGTGATCAAGTGCTTTTATTAACAAAGTCGTGGAGTCGTGAGTGGTAGAAAGATGTTTGTCATCGGCTGGATCACGATTTGCATTGAAGGGTTTCCGCGCACGCGGAGAGGATAATATAATATTCTCGGTCAATGAGAAACATTAATGAACTGCCGTGTTTAAGTTACTTTGGCTGAGAAATATTTTCTGAACACACAACACGAAGAAAAAAACCAGCTGCATGCATAAAAAAGAAGTGAAAATATGACAGGAAACGAATGAAGGAGCAATTAAACCGTAACAGTTTGATGCATTATCAAATGTTTATGTAAATGCTGCATTAGTACGTTGAAACACTTAATTTCATTGACAAATAATCCCCCGATTATGAGTATGAATTATTTCATTTACCTTGTTTCTCTAAAACCACCTTTCCTGGAGCACCCAAATGCCAACCATTTCTACAGACAATAATGCTTGTCCGTTCAAAGTTGACTGCAAGTCGATCGATCAATCTACTTATCGATCAATCTACTTATCTTAAATTGCGAATATTCTGAATGCCAGTTAATTTCCAGATTTCAGCGCGCGCGCACAAGCACGCACACACACACACACACACACACACACACACACACACACACACACACACATATGAGACAGAGTGGGGGGGAGATATGGAGGAAGGCAGGGAAGGGGGAGAGAGGGAGGAAAAGGTTGAGAGGCGCGGGGGGGGGGGGGGGTGGAAGAGAGAGAGAGAGAGAGAGAGAGAGAGAGAGAGAGAGAGAGAGAGACAGAGACAGAGAGAGACACAAGAGACAGAGACAGAGACAGACAGACAGACACAGAGAGAGAGAGAGAGAGAGAGAGAGAGAGAGAGAGAGAGAGAGAGAAGAGAGAGAGAGAGAGAGAGAGATGACATGACATCAGCAGAAAATGACAGTAAAAAATACCTTAGTACCGCTGGAGTTACTTTACCGTGCAAATCTGTTCTCGATTTATTCCTCTTTTAACCCAGCCTACACAGACACTGGTCGGGAAGTCAAGCACAATCCACAATCCACAATGGGGAAACAGGGAATGACTGGATATCCAGACTGGATGCGGCTCGCAACGACATAGATCCTTCTATCAGTCTGTTAATGTGCTAGAGAGAGAGAGAGAGAGAGAGAGAGAGAGAGAGAGAGAGAGAGAGAGAGAGAGAGAGAGAGAGAGCAGATAGAGAGATATATAGAGAGGAGAGGAGATATAGATATAGAGAGAGAGAGAGAGAGAGAGAGAGAGAGAGAGAGAGAGAGAGAGAGAGAGAGAGGCAGACAGAGATATAGAAAAAGACAGAGAGAGAGAGAGAAGAGAGAGAGAGAGAGAGAGAGAGAGAGAGAGAGAGAGATAGAGAGAAGTCACCAAATCATCCTCTCATAATAAGTCTGGCCCAGACAACTTCCGTCAAGGAGCAAGGAGAAGCTTCCTGTGAGAAGCGGAACACTACAGTGAAGCACGCCACCAGACAACGAAATCCGACACTCCAGCCTAGCCTGTAGACCCTACCTTTAACCTCCCAATCACGATCTTCACTGTAGAGGAAATGAGGAAAGCCAAGTATCTGGAGACTGAGGAACATGAAGTCACCAGACACGGATGGCGTCAGGCCGAAAAGCTGAGGGGTTCTGAAGCGGCGGTTTGTGTGGCTTCTAAAAATCTGCAAACACCCATACATCAACACACAGATATCTAAAGACTGAAAGGACGGGGCAGTAATCTGTATACCAAAAAGAATGGAAATCTTGTCGACTGCGACAACTGGAGGAGAGCGACCCTGCTGTCCTAACCGGATGAGAGATGTTCTGGATGGGAAGGTGGGCGGCAAGAGGAGCAAGCAGGCTTTAGACCAAAGCGCTCATTCACGGAGCGAATCTTCACTCTCAGATGCATCATCACCACAAGTCTCAAGAGAATGAAGTTCCTCTTGCGTTCAGCTTACTGATTTCAGCAAGGCTTTTGGCATCATCCGCATATCCTCCTAGCGGAGAATACTTCTATCCTAGGATATTCCAGAAAAGACAACTGAGCCGGAGTAGCTTGGACCCAACTGCTGTGTAAAGCAAAGGGCGGCTTTGTGGCGTGATCATGCGCACGCGCATGCACGCACACGCACGCACGCACGCACGCACACGCACGCACACACACGCACACACACACACACACACACACACACACACACACACACACACACTTCCAAAAATGCACCAACTGACATGAAGGACATGAGCTTTTGGACCCCGACTTCGAGTGATGGCAAATAGTCCACAGTGTTGGTGAGGCTTGTGGTGGGGGGAGGGGAGGGAGGGGGGAGGAAAAAAGGCAAAAAAATGACGTTAAGCCACCACATTTCAGAAAAGAAACGTGTTCAAAAGTCATAGTATGGTCGGTGTTGTCCAAGAGTATACATGCCTGTGAAGCTCAATCGACAACTATGATTAAAGATCCAATGAACTGGACTTTAGAGCAGAAGAAGCCCGAGCAGAGTTCAACCTGCTCAACAAAAACTGGTCGACAAGAATTTTTTTTTCCTGAAGACCATGTCGAAATTTTATGATCCAGCATTACCTAACGTACAGCAAAAGGTTAGCCATGAGAAGCTTGGTGCTTTCAACTCAAGCTATCTTAAAAAGATCCTCGGCGCAACTTCATCACCCACAAGGAAGACAGAAAGCACTAAAAACAAAACAAAACACACACAGTGTCCTTCATTATGCAAAAGGCACCTGAAATGCCTGGGCCATGTAGCACGTCTTCCACCCCTCATGACTAGCCAGCAGGCACTGTGGTGAACACCCTTAGGAAGAATACGCACAAGACGGCTTAACCTGAACTGGTAACAGACCACACAGATTGCACCGGAGACGTTCAAGCTATTGAGCTGGTTCCGTGCCTGTGACTACCAGATTTTCAGGCTGCCCACAATGTATATCTACCTACCTAACTGAATGCCGTTTTCAGCAAATTCAACATAAAATTTCAAGTTCTTGAGCGGAAGTTTATGCACAACAGCATATACCATACACAACTATACTACTAGTGGTGTGAGACACGGATACAGTGTGGGGGTGGGGGCAATGGCAGAGAACGTGGGAGACGGAAACGAAGACTGAGACTGACTGTGTTCACCTTCCCAGAAGCTGAAGCACAACGCACTCACAGCAGTAACAACAGCAAATCAACAACAACGAAGCAACTAAAACGAAGTAAAACAGTAAGATGCCAGACCCAGCGCAAATCGACAACAATAGAGACTTCGACAAATCCTACACCCAGCCCTCAAGGAATGACGCTCGCGTTTCATTGAACAATTTTCGGGGGCATGCGCAAATTAACAGTTCTGTGTACACAGTGTATCGATTAGTCGTGGCAGCTTCATCTTTATCTCCTTCCCGTATACCCCGCCCCCTCCCTTCTCCCCCCTCCCGCCGCGACCGCCCTTCTCTTTCTTCCTACTGTAAGACATGGATGAGTCAACATTTCTGTTTTCCATGTATTGATAACAGGCTGCAAGCCACAAGAAAAAAAAAACTGCAAGCAAACAAAATGTTTTGACTTTTTTTCTATATACAACATATTTTCGGAAGGGAAAATTTGAGATAAATATAGGGTAGTGGCAGGGGCGAGGGGGGAAGTGTGTGTGTGTGTGTGTGTGTGTGGGGGGGGGGGGGGGGGGGGGGGGGGGGGGGGGGGGGGGAAGGGGGGGGGGGGGATATGTATTTGGTTTTTTTTTTTTTTAATGAGGAATGGACTTTTGATTGGACAGAAATGAGCCAGCGAATGACAGAGAGAGAGAGAGAGAGAGAGAGAGAGAGAGAGAGAGAGAGAGAGAGAGAGAGAGAGAGAAATCAAGACAGATGAACAGATGGAGACAATTAATGTCAGCCGCTCACAGTAACCCAACGGCCCTTTGCCTCACGATTTTGTGTGTGTGTTCAGTATTTGTTCCCCTTTCATCACGATACTCGTGAACTTATTTGACCCACTTGTGAAACAATTTTCATTTCATTATTTGCTCACCATGAACCAGGTTACTCGCTATACCATATTCACCCGTGCATCACGATTCACAACATGTTCACTATTTGTACTCTGTGTTTCAGGATTCTCAATATTTTGTTCCTCGGCGTAAAGGTTCTCTTAATCTTCATGATTTGTTTTCCAATGTCACGACTCTCAAAAATTCGTGCATCATGATCCGGTTTAACCAAGCGCTACACGTTCTTTGTTTCTTTCGCCTTCTTTTTTCTTCGTCTTTCTTTAACCATAATTCCTCCTTCTCTCCTTCCCCTCCCCAATCCCCGTCTCTTTTCTGTTTGTTTTACGTGCGCTCTCTCTCTCTCTGCTCTCTCTCTCTCTCTCTCTCTCTCTCTCTGTCTCTCTCTCTCTCTCTCCTCTCTTTGTCTGTTCTGTCTGCTGCTCTCTCTCTCACCCTCTTCCCACCCCACCCCTTCCCTCTCTTTCTCTGTTTCTTAACTTATGCCTGCCTCCCACACTCTCTCGAAATCTCTTAAGCATGGAAATATGTCCTATGTGTATGCGCGCGCGCGTACATGCGCTTAGCTGAGAGAGAGAGAGAGAGAGAGGAGAGAGAGAGAGAGAGAGAGAGAGAGAGAGAGAGAGAGAGAGAGAGAGAGAGAGAGAGAGAGGAGAGAGAGAGAGAGAGAGAGAGAGAGAGAGAGAGAGAGATTTTTTTCTTTCTTTCTTTTTCTAGTAAGTCATACCGCTCTCGCGTGATCTTATAACATAAAATGATGCTTTAGTGGCGCTTTCTGTCGTGTGTCCTGTAATTACGGAGTGGCGCCCCGCCATTTTCCCCGTCGCCCGTGTCACGCTGTAATATTCGCGAGCCACCAGTGAGATTTGTTCTGGCCGTTAACAAGCGATTGAATTGCATCTCTCTCTCTCTCATCTCTCTCTCTCTCTCTCTCTCTCCATAGTGACACTGAATCACCAAAACAGTGGGAGAAAACAAGTACGGGCAAATAATTCGTTGTCATTTGGACTTGGCAAAGATAAACAACTCGTGCTAGCGAGCGATCGCCAGACAAAAGTAGGGGGGTGGGGCGAGGCGGGGATGGGGGTGGGGGTGAAAGAGACACTGTTGGGTGGGTGTCGGGGCAAAAGTAATTATTTATTAGATTATACCAAGAACTCAGAGAGAGAGAGAGAGAGAGAGAGAGTGTGTGTGGGTGTGTGTGTGTGGGGGGGGGGGGGGGGGGGGGGGTGATGCAGAGGAGTCAGATGAAAGAATGACACATAACATGTTTTAGTGTACTTTGTGTATTTGTATGTTTATGTATGTATGTAAGCGGATAAGTATGTATGCGGTTTTAAGTATGTGTGTGCGTGTGTGTGTGCGCGCGCGCGCGCGCGCGCGTGTATGTATGTGTGTGTGTGTGTGTGTGTGTGTGTGTGTGTGTGTGTGTGTGTGTGTGTGTGTGTGTGTGTGTGTTCGTTCTTTAGTTTTACGTCTGTTCACCCTTAAGTGATATTACACGGGAAGGTTGGGAGGGGGGGGGGGGGGGGGGGGAGGGGGAGGGGATAGGAGAAATAAAGGTATGAAAGAAGAGATTGTTAATGCATGCGTTAATATTGATTAGAGAGTGTGTGGTAGTAAAAAAAAATTATATGTTTTTCCTACATGCCTACACCTACAATTCTATAAAATGATCAAGCCTTATATGGGATATGAATTGTTGAAAATGACAGAATTGGCATATATTCCGCAATGGGAAGGAACCCAATAAAAAGTTACACTAATGTCTTTACATGCCAACTGATGAATTACATGTCTGATTTCTAGTATCATTTCAAGACGTTTTTTGGCATTTTGATCTTTGATAGCTTGTAATGCGATTTAGAATCTACACAGAGTAATATTTTTTACAACTATTCATAGGTAACTCCTGAATATGGTGTAAAGCCATCAAAATAGCTAACAACTCTGCAGTAAAAAACTGAATAGTGATTACCTATATGATATCGTTTGACTGTTTTCATAGTAGGAATTACAAATGCTGAACCTGCATTGCCATTATCAAGTACAGATCCATCTGTGAATATTTTAATGTAATCACTATAGTAATTTTCCATGTGATCATTAACTAAATTTTTCAGAACGTTTGGAGATTGACTTGTGTGTGTGTGTGTGTGTGTGTGTGTGTGTGTGTGTGTGTGTGTGTGTGTGTGTGTGTGTGTGTGTGTGTGTGTGTGTGTGTGTGTGTGTGTGTGTGTGTGTGCGCGCGTGCGTGCGTGCGTGCGTGCGTTGTTGTTGTTCTTCAATTTAACGTCTTTTCACTTAATGTGATATTAGACAAGGGTGTGTGTGTGTGTGTGTGGTGTGTGTGTGTGTGTGTGTGTGTGTGTGTGTGTGTGTGGGGTGTGGTGTGTGTGTAGTAGTATAGTTACATTACAATCAAATTTTGGTTTGAAGAGCTCCCAGTTTGGTACGGGACTTACGGGGGGAAAAACGCACAGCAAGCTTTTTATGATCGATACCTGAATTTGTCAACAAGTGAGAGAAGAATATGTGAGTATCGTTTTAGTGGCTCGAATGTTTTCGCACGTTTAGGAAAGTCTACATCAGACGTGTGCGCGCGCGCGTGTGTGTGTGTATCACTGTGTGTGTGTGGTGTTAGTGTGTGTGTTAGTGTGTGTTAGTGTGTGTTAGTTAGTGTGTGTGTGTGTGTGTGTGTGTGTGTGTGTGTGTGTGTGTGTGTGTGTGTGTGTGTGAAAGTGCAAATTCATTGATTTGACTGTTCTTCCCCTCTATTCCTGCCCCTCGCACTCCTCCAAATAACGAGAGCGAAAAAATAAATCTACTTCTTATTTGCATGACTGTCAAATGTTTCAACTGACGGTTTTTGCTTGTTTGTTTTCGATGGCGTGCTCTCTCTCTCTCTCTCTCTCTCTCTCTCTCTCTCTCTCTCTCTCTCTCTCTCTCTCTCTCACACACACACACACACACACACACACACACACACACACACACACACACACAGAGACAGAGAGAGAGAGAGAGAGAGAGAGAGAGAGAGAGAGAGAGAGAGAGAACAAGAACAAAAGTGTATTGTCCAGGCCACTAGCCGCTAGAATGAACTTTTAAAAACGAAATAAAGTAAAGTAAAACAAAATTTAGTAAAAAATTTAAAAAAAAAAAGAATAAAAAACAGAGTCCATAACGGCACAGCGGCAACAAAAAAAACTGTTTTGTCGTCAACTTATATATACAAGTGAGCCACAGTTCACATAATCTGACTTTTTCTGCTTATCTTCAGCAATCGAAAAGAACAAAACAGACTAGTTTACGAACGTTCCACTTCCATATA
>JADBJO010004216.1:147500-155000 GCA_016801955.1 Conus betulinus | reverse complement strand
AAGGGAAGAGAGAGGAAGGAGGGGACAGAAAAGAGATGATGTTAAAAAACATACGTGTGTAAGAGTAATGTCAGCGTATGCCGCCAAAATGTAACTGACTTAGAACAAAAACTCAGTAGTAGTAGTAGTATAGTAGTAGTAGTAGTAGTAGCAGCAGCAGCAGCAGCAGCAGTAGCTAATGGTAATATGGTTATACCACCACCACCCAGCGGTATATGAATATTATGGTTGTTACTGTAACTATCACTGTTATAAATTTGCATCGTTCGGTCTTACTGTACTTTACCCTGCGAAATTTCGCTTTCGTGTTTTGAAGGATCAAAGTCTCAATAACGACTCTCTCTCTCTCTCTCTCTCTCTCTCTCTCTCTCTCTCTCTCTCCTCTCTCTCTCTCTCTCTCTACCCCCCGTTGTAAAAATAATCATTGTCACTCTCTCTCTCTCTCTCTCTCTCTCTCTCTCTCTCTCTCTCTCTCTCTCTCTCTCTCTCACACACACACACACACACACACACACACACACACGCACGCACGCACACGCCGCACGCACGCACGCACACGCACACACACGCACACACACACACACACACACACACACACACACACACACACACAACACGAACAAACTCTCTTCCTTCCTTCACCATCCGCCATGAACATACAAACACAGACGCACATGCACCACACACGTAAGAGTTCGCGCGCGCACGCACGCACGAAGACATACATAAACTCACACAATACCCTTAACACACACAGACTCAAACACACAGACACACACACCACAATATTTGTCTATACGGTCAGTCATTAATTGGTCTGGTTACTCTCTCCAATGCAAGGTGATTTTTTTTTTCTCATTCCAAATCGTTAGCTGTAAGGCAGGACACAGGACGGGGATGTAGCTCAGTGGTAGAGCGTTCGCTTCGCATGTGAAAGGCCCCGGGTTCGATCCCCGGCATCTCCACTTTTTTTTCTTCTCTTGGTGTACTTTTTTTTCAACGTTATAGAGCATGTAGAATAAGCAAAAAATTTCCACAGCAATATTACTGTACTTATTGTGTTATATCTATTTATGTACCGTCATCATTATCATAATCAAAATAATACTGATCGTAGTAGTAGTAGTAGTAGTAGTATTGTTGTCGTTCGTCATCATCACTGGTATCAAGTAGTAGAAGTAGTAGTAGCAGCAGTAAACAGTAGTAGCAGAGAAGTAGTAGCATTAGTACTAGTGAAAGTAGTAACTGTAGTACTAGTAATAGTATCGTTTTTACTATTAACGTTATCATCATCATTCTTCTTCTTCTTGTTTAGAAAAGAACAATCACATTTTAGCGCAGAGAGAGAGAGAGAGAGAGAGAGAGAGAGAGAGAGAGAGAGAGCGTGAGAGAGAGAGAGGTTCATTGCGGTAACATTTACAAAGCCCCTTCACAAGGAGGGGGGGGGGGGGGGGGGGGGGGGGGGGGGGGGGGTATAGGGGGCTGTGCATAAACAAAAAATGAGAAATAACCATAATCGATACATTACAGGAAGAGTTCATCGTGACGAGGAATCCAGATCATGAAACAACAGAGAATTCAGTTATCAACATCGAACATCACTAATGGTCAAATCCTCAGTTCTTCCTTCAAGAACGCAAGCGGTCTCTCTGTTATTCCTTCAAGGAACACAAGCGATCATCCATTTTCCTTGTTGTTTCTTTCAAACATACCATGATATCTCTTACTGTAATATTGCCTGCATGAGCTGTCGTTGACTTATTGAAGTCAGAGGAATCCCTACAAGCACACGTACTGTTTATCATAGACAGGTTTGCATCTGCAACAAAGGCTTCATTTTTGTATTCGTTTGAAATCTGTAATTACTATTGGATTGTCTTCACATACTGCATCAGAAATATCTTCAACATAATCTTCATTAATGCTTTGTTTATATAAAACCAATGTCATTTCGGAATTCTAACTTCGGGAAAAATAATTCCTGACTCACTGTCTAAACCACACTGCGCCATGTCGATGTGTGTCACATTGCCAGACGGTGTCATTAGTGCAGGCGAAGGTACAGTTGACGGGTGGTGGTCAGAAGACTGAACGATGTCAGCACAGGCAGCTCCATTGATGTTGTCACTTCTGTCGGTGTTGTGTAACAGACACGGTGGGGTTGCTGGAACAGACCGGACGGGGTAAATACACGTTCACTTGTCCTTTTGCTTCCAGTGTTCCTCGGTTCTTCTACAGTGCCTGTTGACCTGCGACGGACATTTTCTCTCCTGAACACGGCACGTTGAGCTTGGGCTTACGTGGCAGGGAGGAATGGTCGGCAATAATTTTTGACTGAAGAACGACAACAGTCTGATTTTGTCTGCCATCAATTTTAAAAGACGATACTGTCATATTATGCAGAGTGGCGTTCAGAATATGTTCTAAATTCAGTGGAAGACCTTCAACGGGCATTTTGGAAGTTTTCTTGTCAAGACACACAAAATTTACCAGAGCTGTGAGAAGTTCGACTTGCTGGCGCCAGACAAGGGAAGTTACTACACGCGCGCGCACACGCGCCAGCCAGAGAGAGAGAGAGAGAGAGAGAGAGAGGAGAGAGAGAGAGAGAGAGAGAGAGAGAGAGAATCTTTATAGAACAAAATACATACAAGAAACTACAACTATTCCAACGCTATATTGAAACCATTAAATCATAATACAAACAAGAGAGAGAGAGAGAGAGAGGAGAGAGAGAGAGAGAGAGAGAGAGAGAGAGAGAGAGAACATGCTAAGATATAACATGCAATCTCTTTTTGAGTTTTGTAGATATTCACAGCCAGATTGCAAATCATATCTCGTTTCTAGGCGATATCAAGAGGCTCATTCCAAAGGTACAAGCGTCATTACAACACTTCCACTGAATCGATTTCATTCCACGATTATGTAAAATATTACACCTTGATAGAAAATAAATCTCGTCTTCTAATGCCAAATTACACAAACGACATCGCATTTCATGTATGTCCTCTAATCAATGTCTCACACAGTGACAAGTTACGTCAGAAATACTAATTCCACGCTTGTTCAGTGTAGATGTTACATCTATTCATGTTATCACAATGTACCATTGTATAGAACAAGAAGTCTGTTAATAGTATAAATATGGACATGCCAGTCCTGCCTCCTAAAATCTACAAGTTAACGTTTCAAACAGTTTTCAAAGCTTTTAATACACTGCATGCCCTTATTGTCCCATATAAAAGGCAAACCAATGAGTGTTTAGACACAAGGAGCGCTTCTAGTCCAGATCTTCCTACCATTATTATCTAATGTAAAGGAGATAATGTATTATAGGTTTTCAGTGGTATAACGAAACGCTTGACAAACCCATCCGATCTGTCCCACTCAAACCCCAAAACCCCATAGTAGATTTCAAATCTATGCCCCACTCTCCCTTTTTTAAAACCCCCACCCACCCCACCCACCCACCCAGCCACTCCCCTTTCTCTCTCTCTTAGAACGGTGTGAGCCTCCCGAATTACACTATCTCTTACAAGAAAAGTTACGTCACGGAAACACGTGACGCATTCCATTATTCTCGGTCCACCTCCCATTCCCTTTCAACCACATTGAAATTTACGTTGCATTGTAACAATTTGCCAGTCTCCCCCCTCCCCCCCCCCCCTTCCTGTCAGTACCTCCCCCCCCCCCCCCCCCCCCCCCCCCCCCCCCCCCCCCCCCCTCCTATCCCGTGACATGGAGGCACGTTGCCACTCTCTCCATCACCACCCCCCACCCCCTCACCTGAGCCATGTGCAGCCTTAGTTGACACAAAGAGTAACTGGCAAACCTCCCTCCTTCTCCACCCCTCCCCCTCCTCTCTTTCATATCCACAGTCAGCATGCCGCAGACCTCTGTTAAATGATGTCACTGTCCCCCCCCCCCCCCCCGACAACAGATCTACATGAGAGGAGCAGTCACCAGCCACAGGAGAGATCAACTACCCTCTCCAATATAAGTTAAGTTAGCTAACCCTCTGGACTCAAATCCATCAGACCCTACCCTCACTTTATGATGAAACAGTGAGAACCTGTCTATGAGTACCACTTTGGCTACTGCACTGGGTGTACGCAAGTGAAGTGGATGTATAATAAAGATATGCATTCAGAGTAACTTAGACAGGCCCACTGTATTCCAACTTAAGCAGCTGCACAGAGTGTAAGCAAGTACAGTAGGAGTGAGGAAGGGCCCTTCATTGTTGTGGTTTAATGAGAACTAAAATCTTGCCTATTGAACAAACATGTAAATACTTATCTTTGTGTAAGCAAGTAAAGTTGATGGGTGAAATTGCACTTAAATTGTGTCAGTTCTCTGTTGTTCAATCAAATGTTAAATGTTTGCACTTCTCTCTTCAATTCTGTGTCTCAGGGCTACAAGCACTGTTAAGAGTACAGGCCTAAGGAAACTTATCTCAGAGCCATTCTTAGTATTTTAACAAAATCTGGAACAAATACAAATTTCTTTTGATGACTAGTACCGGAACGTTGCTCCTTCCACCACCAGTAAGAGAGAGGGTGTAGGTGAAATGTTACGATAATTCTCATAGAGAAATTATCCCAAGTCCTTCCCCTAGAGGACCCACCTACCATTCACCCACCTCTCGTCACAAGTGGCAACCACTTGAGTCAACATTTAATAGTCTTTACTCAAGAATTCATATGAACTGGAAACCTACCTTGTGAACCATATTTAAAATCATTCGGTGTTCGAGTGTTCACTTTAAAGATAATGTGATTCATGGCAAAATTAATGTTCACATACAAACCTTTCTCTAATGCCCAGATTTCAGTGCATTGTTGCGCTGTGGGCTTCTGGCCTACCTATGAATTAAATTAGTATGTTAAAATGCTGCAGTCGAATCGATAAATTACCTGAAGAAAAACTACTGCTTTCTTTGTTCTATTTATTATCATATTGAACGCAAAACAAAAGCAGAGTCTTGAACAAAAATAAAATTCCAAGTATATATACGCATTTACTCCAGTTACATGTTCCATTCTATAAAGCCGCACCTCATTCCTGTCTAAGTGCTCTCCTTTAAGGAAAACAAAATTGTTAGTTTTTGTCATGCTGAGTTTTTAACTCGAATCTTGTTTCAGCCATATGAAAGTTATTCACTTGCCGCTGTCCGCCAAGGACAGAAGGATAACACAATATCTCATCAGCAAAAAGCAATGCACATAATTCAGTCGAGTTCAAAGATTCACTATGACAACCATTTCCAATGATGTTTAATCAAATTAATGAATAATTATCAAACTAGAGCTGGATTATCAAACTAGAACTGGATTGTGAACACCTGTAAAACGACGAAATTGCTTACATTTAGAACTATGATTTACCATTTGTAGTTTTTGTTGTCATCTGTGTATTTCATCCCAAAATGCTGCTGAGAGTTTACAGAGTTTAAAAGTTGATTTAACAACAAATGTCCTTTCTTTTTTTTTTTGAATTTTTGTTTTTATTCTCATCTTGCAATACAAAAGGCAGATCTATCAGCTGTATATGTGAGTGAAAGTATGTGCGAGCGCGCGCGCGCACGCATGTGTGTGTGTGTGTGTGTGTGTGTGTGTGTGTGTGTGTGCGTGTGTGAATGAGTGTGTGCGTGCTTGTGCTTGTACGTGACCGAGCGCGCGCTTGATGTGTATGCGTGTGCACAGACGCGTGTGCGCGCGCGCGCGCGCGCGCGCGTGTGTGTGTGAGACGTGTGTGTGTGTGTGTGTGTGTGTGTGTGTGAGAGAGAGAGAGAGAGAGAGAGAGAGAGAGAGAGAGAGAGAGAGGTGAGAGAGAGAGAGAGAGGAGAGAGAGAGAGAAGAGGTGAATATTGTACTGACTGCATCAATCTAAAACATATTGTAAAAAATCAGGATCACTAGTCACATAGTTGCCTTATTGACTGTAAAGAAAAATATCAAGGTTCAAAGGTTTAAATATTAGACCTCGCGGTCTAGGCGTAACCACCGCCGTCCAAAAACTAGACCTATTACTACTACTACTACTGCTGCTGCTGCTACAATGAAGAAACAGGCCTCAAAATCAAACACGCAAATTTTCTACCTTGATGCATGCCACGCAAGTCGCATGCCTCTTTGAACAAAATCGATGGAACAAGTTTGGTAACGGAGCAGGGGATGTAGCTCAGTGGTAGAGCGTTCGCTTCGCATGTGAAAGGCCCCGGGTTCGATCCCCGGCATCTCCACTTCGTTTTTTCTTAACTTTTTTTTTAATCTCCTAATCTCCAATGAGATATGACTGACTGTGAATAGCAATTTGTCCTGGCCAAATGTTTAAGTTGTTGTGGAGTTTATAACTTTATTTGGTGTCAACTTTTCACCCTTAAAAAAAAAAAGAACAAAAAAAAACAAGATCCTCAGGCGTAGGCTCAAAGATTGCCTCTTGCGCTTGATTTGCCCCCCCACTATTAGATTGTTCGTCTTTGTATTTGTCTGACTTTATTCAAGTTTAAAAGGTTGTGCCAGTCTTGAATAAAAGTTACTCTGTGTTAGGTTTCCTTATGGGAGCAAAGACTACCCCACTTGTTTGCTGTTTATTGTTTGCTGTTCCCTGCCTCATTTCATTTCCGATTTCGAAAAAAATAAACAAACAAACAAAAACACAAAAACAAAACCACTGATGATGATGACTGGATTTGTGCAGATGTTCTTAGTTCTATTTTCTTTTTGTTCTGTTTGCCTCGCAACTCTATAAAATGAGTAGTGAATATGAGAGAGAGAGAGAGAGAGAGAGAGAGAGAGAGAGAGAGAGAGAGAGAGAGAGAGAGAGAGAGAGAGAGACAGAGACAGAGAGAAAGAGAGAGAGAGAGAGAGAGGGGTACTAAAAATCAGAAAACGACAGTTTTGGTTGAGTGTTACCTGTACTAAACAGTTGTAACTGGCTGAGCGACGCATGGAATGGGGAAAAAAAATGCTTTGAATAAAAGTAGTGGTTAAACGATAGGCCTACTACGTGTTGTAGAAAAGTAGTGAGCAGTAGTACTGACTGGACGATAATTGTGGTAGATAATTAATACTGGCTAATAAATGTGGTATGAAGAGAAAAAGAAATCACTGGCTGAGCGATGCATGTAGTAAAAGAAAAAAAAAAGGACAACCTGTAGTAATGGCGGCTGAATTATACATAATTGTGGAAAAACGAAATACTGATTATACGGAACGTGTATAAACAGTAATGAACAGTTGCAATGAGTGAACTTGCAGGACAGATGGGGATGTAGCTCAGTGGTAGAGCGTTCGCTTTGCATGTGAAAGGCCCCAGGTTCGATCCCCGGCATCTCCACTTCTTTTTTTTTTTTTCATTAGATAAATGCTGATATTTCGTATCGATGAAATTTTTTGCGAGCGAAATTAGCTGAGAGTATTTTGTTTTGTCGGTTTGTTCGTTTCTCTTTCTTTTGTACACACTCTGTTATTTTCCCTCGTTTAATAATAATTCTCTCTCTCT
>JADBJO010004216.1:137500-140000 GCA_016801955.1 Conus betulinus | reverse complement strand
TCTCCCCATGCTGAGTGCCGCTGTTCTGCTGGGGGCTCGAGTGATCCATTCCGTAACGGTTTTAGATATATACGACTGAGATACCGACTCAAAGTGTGATTTGTTGTTGTTTTCTGGTTCATCGGCGTATGAAGGTAACTCCCAAGAGATCCTCGCGACTGTGGCGGGGATCGTGAATGGTGGGACCGATCCCCATCGATCGAAGCTTTGCTGTATTAGGATAGTTTTATTTCATTATTGCTTCGTGTCAGCGTTGGTGTGTGTGTGTGTGTGTGTGTGTGTGTGTGTGTGTGTGTGTGTGTGTGTGTGTGTTATCGAAAAACAAGTGACTAGTTTGCTAAGTGTAACCAGTCATTTCGTATTCGCTGACCGTGGTGATTTGCACGCTTATGGTGTGTGACAAATCACCATCGCACCGACGGGTGTATTATCAAGAATCAGCTGTCTAACTCCCTCCTTTTTCACACACCCTTTCAACCTACTTGTGCAAGGCTGTTTGTCCAATGCTGAAAAGCTGGCGATGTCGCTGCACACAGTTTCCCACTACCGTCTCTTTTTTTCTACAGTCACAGCACAAAAGGTCTGCTCTTGAACATATGAACAGACCAGACGCTGAACGCTCGCATTTATTCAAAAACTGAGTAATCGCAGGGTCGTAACGCTGAAGTGCATGGCGTAACAGCCTTGTTCAAGTGAATGACACAGCAGCACATACATAAAACACACTTTGGCGATATTGGCTGTGCATTCAAGATCTCCGTCTATTACTCGTTACTGACGTAGGCGCTCAAGGTTCAGACGCCCGAGAGTAAAGTTGGTGATAAGATTTTTTTTTTTTTACACACATTCTAATCAACAACATCCCCAAGTGCACACATGCAACAAAAAAAAGCCCTGATCCGAAACGTCGCGAGTAGCTAGGTTTCTCGAGCACTGTTCATGTTTTTTAATGTCCAAGACGATTCTGTTAATCATTCAAAAACACTAAGTGATAGAAGGCCAACCGAAAGTCATGTCTCAACGAATGCAGGAAGCTGGAAATTCTGAAAGAAAGAAAAACAGAAACCAAATTTTTCATTCACGTTTTCCATCTTTGTCTCAGTCCAGCAACTCTTTTAAAAGTCTTACGTACGCTGAGACTTTTCCCCGCGTCAACTATCACATCACTCTTTTCTTCTTTTTCTTTTTCATTCCTTCCCCAGTCTTACATCAACCTAGCGATCTCGACATACGTCTTCGACAGTCCCAATGCTTGAAAAGGCCAACTCGATGCCAAAAGGCCTTACAGGATCATTAGACACCCATTCTTGCTTTCACTCTGGGACTGCATATTGAGGAATTCCCGTCTGAAGACACCAACATCCGCTGCTGATCATCAACGGTGAGAGTCTGGCATTACAAGACTGGTGAGTCGACAGGCTCCGTAGGTGCGGGGAGGCTCGCGGCACGGGTGGATGACACAGGCAGGCGGGGTGGCAGGTAGCGGGGAGTGCGTTTCCAGCCTGGCCTTCGGCCTCTGTAACAAAAGGAGAGGGCTATCTATGTCAGTCATCTGACGTTCAAGCAACGCAGCTTATGTTACTAGAGAGATTCGATTTGAAAGGCGATACACACTCTTTTTTTCACGGCAAGACTTGACGCTTGGTGTGTGTGTGTGTGTGTGTGTGTGTGTGTGTGTGTGTGTGTGTGTGTGTGTGTGTGTGTGTGTGTGTGTGTGTGTGTGTGTGTGTGTGTGTGCGTATGTGTGTGTGTGCATATGTGTGTGTGTGCATGTGTTTGTGTGCGCATACGTGCGTGCGTTTGTGTGTGTGCGCGTGTGTATGTGTATGAATGCTCTGTGTGTGTGTGTGTGTGTGTGTGTGTGTGTGTGTGTGTGTGTGTGTGTGTGTGTGCGTGCGCGTGCGCGCGCGCGCGCGCGTGCATGTGCGTGTGTTTGTCCGTGTGTGCGCATGTTTTTCGTGCATGTGCATGTGTTTGCATGTGTGTGATCATGTGTTGTGTGTGTGTGTGTGTGTGTGTGTGTGTGTGTGTGTGTGTGTGTGTGTGTGTGTGTGTGTGTGTGGTGTGTCAAGCCAAAGCAAATGTACGCATGGGCACGGTCAATATTTGTTTTCCATTTTTGTAGGTGTAAAAGGTTGATTCAGCTAAACATTGCTCAGGGAAGATAATATTCAGTGATTCCATTGCACTCATATAGCAGATGGAATCGAGCCTAGACCTTTAAAAACAGAGGCCGAGTGAATAACGCTCTGCATAGGAAGCGACCGACCACTCAAGCATGGTTAAAAATTCATGAGATCTATTTTTTTTCTGTTTGGCTAGTTGGTCGGTCGGTTGTTTTTGTTTTCTCTTCTTCACGAGGACACGACCGACCACAAGAGTTGGTTCAATTTTCATGAGGAACATTCGTTTGTTTATTTGTTGTGTGTTTGTCTTCTCTTCTTCACCAGATTTCAAGTACTAGTCAAAGTGCTACTCTATCGGGTGAAACGATATGCCG
>JADBJO010004216.1:125000-132500 GCA_016801955.1 Conus betulinus | reverse complement strand
CTTTATGTGCATAGTAAGAGCGCGTCACTTTGTGATGCTGTGCAGTGGCTGTACTGTCACCACTTGAATTCACTTTCTGTGTTTCAAGGTTGGGAGTGAGGCAACAGCTGAAGTGAAAGGGAGTGTGTGTGTGTGGAGAGAGAGAGAGAGAGAGAGAGAGAGAGAGAGAGAGAGAGAGAGAGAGAGAGAGAGCATTGTAGATTTGGTATGTGGATGTCTATCCATCGTACTTCAGTATGCCAATGTGGATTTTTACGTTATGTGAGCATCTGTGTCTTTCTGTGAATGTGTGCGTGAGTGTGCATGTGTGATGGGGGGTGGGGGTGGGGGACGGAGATGGTGACATTGGTGAAAAAGTACGTTTGATCTAACAGTGTGCTATAGTTGTGGATGTGATGCGTAAGTATGATTAGCATATGTAAATACTACTGTTACATCATTTGCGACGTTTGTGTGTGCAACATTTCCGTTGGGGGGGGGGGGGGGGGGGGGGGGGGGGGGGGGGGGGTGAGGGGCCGGGTGAAGGGAGGCGGAGTGAAAAAAAAAAAAAAAAAAAAAAAAAAAAAAAAAGAAAAAAAAAAAACCCGCCGTAACACGAGTGAGGTAACCACTAATTTTCTTCTAAAAACAGCCAGTTAAAAAGATACTGGACACTTCCTGCACACTAGAGAACAATATTTTGATGAAAAATCTAAGCAACAGAACCGACTTTTTAACATATGATAAGAGGCAAAGGAAGTTTTGTTGCAGTCTTGCCCCCCCCCCCCTGCCCCCCACGTCGGTCAAGACACACAATGCCCCTGATACCCACGCACCCTACCCCTCACCAGCTACTTCAGCTCACACTGACATCAGCTCACACCCCCACCGACTACTAAAGACGTTTTTAGAATCCACCCAAAAAAGGAATCTGTCACCTCGCTGTATGACACTTACAACACACAACCCGTAACCTTAACCAAACCCACGCACAACCCCGTCCAACTACACCCCTCACCATTTCTAAACCCACCAAACACCCCCCCCCACACAAACGCAACACCACCACCCCCCCACTTCCGCCTGCACGATGCCACCCAGGTATAACACGACTTCATTATTTGTTATTTCTCCTATCGTTTCGCTGTTTTTTTTTGTTTGGTGGAGGGGAAAAAGTTGTCCTCCATTTTTCCCGAAACAAACGTTAAAACTGCCTGGACAAATATTCTCATATACAACAACCTCGTTTATTGACAAATGCACCCCACAGTCCTCCCTCTCTCCCCAACACCCGCACGGTACCCCACAATCACTTTCTGCCACAGACACTGTCAGATACCGAGGACAATAGGTGATCTCACATCAGTTAAACGAACTTATGGGGAGAAAATACATGCGTGTTTCATCGCGCTTGTTGTGCTGTATATTTGTTCGACCGACGATGGACCCTTTTTTCTGGTTCTCTTCAGATTAGTTTTATCCCCTCCAACCACCACCCGCCGTTTACTGGGTGGTTTTTTTTTTTTTTTGTGTCCTTATTTTCCTGTTGTTTGGGTATGGTTATCCATTTCCCTTTTAGTCAGAGTTGTTTCTTCCTTTATTGCTAGGCTCTGTTTTTTTCTTGTTTTGTAGAAAGCGCGGAGGGAGGGAAGTTTCACTTTTTTTTTCAGTACAGAAAGTCTTAAGCTCTAGAGCGCAGCCGAAGTGGGCAGGTGTTGGTCTGTATTTGATTTACGGTGGGTCGTCTCTTCGTTTTGTTTGTCTTACATTAGTTTTGGGACTATTGTAGTTGCTTGGTGTTTGTAACTGTTTTGGCGGTTTGTTACAGCGCTCAGTGGGATTTACTTTCTGTTGCTAGTGTTTGGGTTTTGTCGCCGATGTGTATGTAGGTGTTGGATCAGGCTTTTCTGTCTACAGTATGTGGGTGTTTCTACATGATCTATAGAGTTATACGAGTCTATAGTTTCATTTTCTTATTTTTTGTTTTATTGTAAATTAGTCGACTAATGATAAAGAGTTGATTTTTGTGTATTTACACAAACTGTGGAATAGTAGAAAATAATCTATAGTATTATTATCTTGATATATATTTATATATTATTATATTTATCTATTTCTTAGATGATGTGTGTAGATGGACCTTGAACTAAGTGCTGTGAAATGTTGAATGTGTGTGTGTCTTAGTGTGTGTTGTTCCGTTTATGTCTGTGTGTGCCCGGGCGCCGGGCGGCGTTGCGGCCGGCGCGCATGAGTGTTTTTACGAAATCGCCAAATGTTGCAGCGAGTCACGGCTTGAGTGAGCGACCGTTGCACCGCACAGCTGAACCCAATGCACCAGATTATTGAGTGTAATAACGATGTTGTTGAAAACAGAAGTAACAAGGCTACTGCGATTTTCATGAGTTATGGACAGTCATTTATGAGAAAGAATGGGTGTAGTTGATTATTGGCCGCTTGCAGTCCCCCCTGCCGACGTCGTTAACAATGCCAGCTTTCGGCCGACAAGGTAGCCTCTTCTTGATATCTGCGCTCGACGGGTTGCCCTTGTCTCTCTTTCATGAAAGAATCCCACTGTAGAAACACAGGGCACCCATCCAAGAAGCACTATGACCCCGCTGGCTCATCGAGCCTTTTCATTCCGGGGCCTCCTACATGCTCTTGGAGACCTCTCATCGGTCTGCCGCATAGTCTTCTCTATCTTCTCTCTACGTTTGTACTATGCTGTGGGTTCGCACCTGATGGTGAAAACGCCGCTGGATGACATTTCTTAAAGTGCGCGCTCGCGCGCGCTGCAGCGAGCGGCGCTGCGTGATGAGCTATCCTCTCCTCCTCTCTCTTCTCTCTCTCTCTCTCTCGGCGTCGCGCGGCCCGGTGGGTCGCACACACATTACAGGAGATGGAGATGAGAGAAACTGGATTGGACGTGGTGAGAGAGGAGAGGATGAGAGGGGGAAAAATAGAGGAGTAGACGGGCGACTGTAGTGTGAGTGGGATGGAGGATTTGTGCTGAGAGGAAGCGCGCGGAGCGCAGCACGACCACACATCATCACAACACACACACACAAGTCACAACACACAACCACTCAGACAAACGGAACCACCAACCTGATAGGGAAGTACACTAACACGTACAAATTTCCTATACATCACACACACAACACAAGCCCAGCTGTATCTCAGTGTGGTCAAACAGAGCACGCAGCACGTTGCTACGTCAAGCATTATCGCGACGAAAAAGCACTACCAACCTCACATGCAAACCGCAGCAACACCATCTGAAGAGATCACACATCACATCATCGACATTCACACACCACACACACCCACCACCCACCAAATGCCCACGACTCACATACATAGACGCAAGCCCACCGCAGCGCGCGCGACCGCGCGCGCACGGCACTCAGCACGCACGCACACCACTTGGCACCACCACACACAACACAACACAAGATACACACACACACAAAAACACACTAAGCACATACACATACTGTCACAATCACAACATGTAATACTGAATCCACCACTGAACGAACTACTTCCTTTGTGGAAACGCTTAACTTGTTTTAATACTTAACGTTAAAGTAGCAATACACACATAAATCGTGATACAGCCAAGATTTGCTTCTTTAAATGTGTGCAACAGAGATTTCTCGTCGGACAGATGAGAAATAATGGATGTAAGTATTTTCTTTGGACTGAAACGGACTGCCATCAAATTATATTATGAATATTCTTGTTGTCCGTAACGGTAACAAATAAAACTAATGAAGGGAGAAAAAAAAAGGAAGGAAAGAAAAAAAAAAAAATGAGCGAAAGGGATGAAGAAAATGTTTAATCTGAGACTGTGTGTTTATGATGTGGGAGATGAGAGAGGAGAGGGGGGGGGGGTTTGGTAGGGTGGGGGCGGTGGGTTTGGGGGGGGGGGGGGAGTGAAGGGCGAGAGGTGTAGAGTGGAGAGAACAGAACAATCGCTGTGCAACACTACACACCACCAACCACCCACCACACAACACACCACAAGTACGAGAGAGAGGAGAGAGGGAGAAGATGAGAGATAGAGGAGGGGGAGAGGAGAAGTACTTATTCTTGAGAGGAGGAGATGAGAGACGAGAGATGACAGACAGACAGAGACAGAGAGAGACTAGCGAGAGAAAAAGGAAGGTAAAGCATTTTTAAACTCACTGCAGAGGCTGGCCATGCCGAACTCTTGTTCTGTCCCTATGCTGGGTGTTGTCAACGGCATGCGTGCCGACCCGCGACCAGCGCACCTCACCCTACCACAAAACTGAGGCAACCCAACGAAACGGTTCGATCCGTCCGTCTCAGCCGCTTGAGCCAACAGCACACTGTGGATACAGCCGTCACACACACACAAGCACAAAAATGGGGACCGTGCATGTTTACATTAGTCTTGTCTGTTGAAACCCTAATGGCTGCCCTGGAGAGCGGACGGTTAGGACAATGGGGGAACTGAGAGCGTTTTGTCCTTTAATCAGAGAGGATGTTACTATTATAGTGCCTAGGCAGCGGGGGATGGGGGTGGTGGGGGTAAAGGGATATACATCATTCGAAAAGATTTTGTTTGTGACATTTGCATTTTGGAGACAACATTGACTGTCTGTATCTTGAAGATGGTGTGGATTTTAAAAGGAAAGTGGAAATATCATCTTAAGACTAATTAATCTACTGACGGAAAGGTCAACAAATAGAAAAGCGACTTTCCGAGAACGGGTCATCTTCCCTTATGGGGATAAATGTGGATATATCCTGAACGGCAAACAGCTTTTTAGAACAAAGACAGCATAACTGAACTGAAGAAGAACAAGAACACAAGAACGGGAAGAAAGACACAGATGGAATGAAAGAAAAGTCAGGTAAACTGTGAATGACAGTTATGTGCGACAAACTTAAATAAATACATGAACAGAGTGATAAAAAGCCAGGGTAGAGCAAATTTTGAGGAAACAGGTAATGATCGGCACAGAATTTCCAGACCTGGCTCTGAAGGACACTTGACAATACAAAGATGGCAAATCCTGTCACATTTTTCCCCCTGTCGATTAATTCTTCATTCTGTCTCACACAGCAAACATTAAATTCAGCAAGTGTCTTCCTGCGAAATCATCTTCTCTTGCAGGACTAACTGCGGATATGATCAAATGGTAGAATTCATGTCAGCTTGTTTGGTTTAGCTGTCAGTGGTGAGAGTAGTAGCACTGCCCAAAGCGAAAGGGTACCTGCAGAGGATTGTGGCCACCAACCACCAAGCATTCCCCACTGTCTACTGAAATGTGCGATGAACTCTCTGATGATCGTGATACTGATCACAGGCCTGTTGCAGTGCGCGCCCACGCGACCTAACCGTAGCTTGAGTAATACTTAGAAACACAAACACTTCTTTTGGTCTTGCGTCACGTTTTCTTTCTCTCTTTTTTCTTTTTTTTCTTTTTCTTCGGGGGTGGGGGAGGGGGGAGGGGGGGGTACTGGCTGAAGGCAGATTTACACACACACACGCGCGCGCGCGCGCGCGCGCACACACACACTCTCTCTCTCTCTCTAAATAAATAAATAAACTTAATTTGTAATTTTTTTTTTTTTTAATCTGCTTCGATATTTTGACGGAAATGAGCTTTCGTAAAGGAAGAGGGAGGGGGGGGGGGGGGGGGGGGGGGGGGGGGGGGGCAAGAGAGAGGGGGAGGGGTCATGAAAGAAATCTTCCCAACGAAAGGTTTGAAGCCGCTGAAAAGTCCTGAACACGCCTTCAGTCTCTACTTCTCTGCCTCCTCAAAGAACTCGCTGTAAATTGCAACTATAGTAATGCGTCAAACTTCAAAAAGGTATTTTGCTACAGTGCCGAAAATGACCGACAAGACGCAAAGATGCTGATCAGCACCTTCAGTTTGACAATCGATCATGAAAGCACTGTTCTATGAGTATGTGTATGCGCTTTTCGCTATGAATGTAGTTAATATGCATGGAAAGACTGCGATCTGTGAACATGTCATACGGAATCTTACCTCTCACACGGTTCACATCCACGAATGAATTTCACCACAGCCGCTTTCCCTGCAGCAATTCTACTCCCAGCTGTCGAACAGCGCACTGAACATTACGAAATCGACATACACCTGTGGAGGGGGTGAGAAAGGCGAAGGGAGATGGGGAGAGGAGGAGGGAGGGGGTAGTTTGGGGTACAAAACTGCTGAGGTACATTTCTCATCCCCGACACCAGACTGAGTACCACTGAGTTGAGCTGGGAGTGTCGCCACTCACGTACGCGCGTGTGATACTTCACCGCCGTCAATGGGGCACTCCAAAGTGTTTGTTTTGTTTCCAGCGAGGACTGCCACAGAAAGCCGCACACTTGTAGGTCTTGCGAAAGACGTAGATTCCAAAAGATAAATAGCCAATCTGTTCAACGACACCACCACCAAAAAAAAAAAAAAGTGCACTCTTTCCATCGATTCAACTTGTAACTGCGTGCCTTTTCATTCAGGGCGTTTCTTTTTCCGTGCGAAAAAAAAAAAAAAAAACGAAGGGGCGACAGACCAAAATAATGTCTATGTCGTGGGTATCGTGCATCACTGCGTTCCGATGATTTTGTGAATCATGTCCGATTCTGAACATTCAACAGTTGATATATCGGTCTCATAAAGCACCAATCAATAAGTATTTGCAGACTGTGGCGAATCAGGAAGCCCGACACATCGATAAATATACATCAATGAAGAAACAGATGAAAACAGGGTCTAAACAAACTGTAGTTTATTCACCAGCGTCTTCCCGTCTATGATCAATTGAATCCTCCACACAAAGAAGATAGGCCTACGTGTTGTTTTTTCAACAAAGCTTGAGGTTAAAAAAACAAACAAACAAACAAACCAGCAACTCTTTCTTATCATGCTCAGCCCTTGTTTTCTTTCATGCACCAAAAAATAAAGACGTTCCCTGACAGGTAGGGGCAAAAAAGTCGATATTCCCTCTCCTCATTGGCTCCCGTTGCCTTACTTAGAATCACACCTCAAAAAGTACATTTGCTTATGCGACAACAGCTTACGTGTCAGCGATTGGCTTCTGCCAAGAAGATACGTTCATTATTTACAGTGTCTGCTGGCTCAAGCCGTTTACCCGTGCAGCTTGTCGCGTCTTCTGCCGCCTGCCTGGCACCAAAATGATAATCATGTCGACTGTTCATTTGACCACAGCAGTCCTAAAATAGTCCCTTTGCCAGTCTGATTCATCAAATTTGTCTCCTTAGTAACCGCCTAGAATGTATATACATACACACGCGCGCGCGCGCGCTCAAGCACGTTCATTTACACGCACGCGCGCGCGCGAGCACACACACAACACACACACACACACACACACACACACACACACGGGGCGGTCCTCATTGATTGTCAAGCTCGCGCGGCAGGTGTACACACCATAGGGGCTGCTCAGTCGAATGATAAGCCATTATCCGCCGACTTACAGACAACAACACTAGCAGCAGCAACTGATGCGATAGCA
>JADBJO010004216.1:115000-120000 GCA_016801955.1 Conus betulinus | reverse complement strand
AAAAAGCAGCAGCATTGCTGTATGTTGCGTTTATGAAAAAAAAAGTCAAACTTCATGTTGCAGAGTTACTACTGACATACGTACTCAAAATGACAAGCAGATGAGAAGATAAGGGAGAAAGAGTGGTGTGTGTGTGTGTGTGTGTGTGTGTGTGTGTGTGTGTGTGTGTGTGTGTGTGTGTGTGTGAGTGAGAGAGAGAGAGAGAGAGAGAGAGAGAGAGAGAGAGAGAGAGAGAGAGAGGAGGGTGGGCGGGGGCATTTATGGAGGTTTTAAACTACCTCAGTAAAGAACACATAACTGTCAGCGGGGCTTTTTCGAATGACGACGTCACGATTCGGTTGGGATGCAGGTATGCGAAGGCAGAGGTAGATTAGACAAGGACAATTCTCAGATCCACATTTGGAAACAATTACCACATCACTCAATGAACACATAGCTCCAAGGAGAGCATTTTTGTTCGCGATCATTTGTATAGAAATTCATGCGCGGATTTTTTTTTTTTCCTCAATCGAAACTTAAGACGTTTTGTGTACTGATTTGTTGACATGCCTTTTGACTTTCTTAAAGACTGGCTGATATAGATAAAACAACTTAACAGATCTGCTACATAAGTTAGCTGCAAGTAAGGTACGCACGAACGCACGTGCGTCAGTTTGCCTGCATGTGCACGCGAAAGCGAATTGGTGCAGCGTAACCGATACAGTTTCTCACATTCAACCACTCACTACACGGACATAATCAACATCATCACAGCATTCAAAAACCACACGGGCAAACCAACAAGATTACAGCCTTCAAAAACGGAAGTGATGAAGAAAATCACGTTACTAATTACGTTCAAGTTCAGTGTCTACACCCATCAAAGGGTGACACGGTAGATGGGAGATAATATCTCAGGAAAAAAATGGGGAAGAGGGGAAGGGTGGGCAGCGCCTTTCTAACGCATCATTGACACCACAAGAACGACAACCCGTTATAACAGAATGGTGGGGTAAAACACACACACACACACACACACACACACACACACACAACCGCTGATTTTCAAGTTGGGCTGCAGTAGCAAAACACCCGGCCTTGGTAGCGAACATGCTGATTTGTTACAGTGGCCGCCAAAACCACTCCTACTGGATCAAAATTGATGGAAAGACGTCCACCTTTACATACCATACACTCACCGACACACTTTACTGGTCCACCTGGCGTATAAGTTGCTTCCGTGTGGAAATCCGAACCAAGCCGAGCTAAAACGAATGACAGAAAACAAGAAAACAAATTCTGCTCTCACAATGCTGAATTTGGACACATGCTCGATGTATGGACGTACAAGGGTTTATGCCGGCGAAGCCTTCGTCTTATGCTTCAGTCTTTACAGTCATGTAAGCTGATTACGTGTACATTACCTCGCGATAACTGAGGGATTTTGACCATGACCAACTGAATGACCGATAAAAATCTGAGATAGAGTTGACAGAGAGAGAGAGAGAGAGAGAGAGAGAGAGAGAGAGAGAGAGAGAGAGAGAGAGAGAGAGATTCTGGCTGGTGGGTGACTCAGTTGCCCTCGCGGTTGGTGATTGAGTTGATTCTTTTCATCAATCAAGCTGGGCGGGCGTGCATCTGTTATTTCTCATCGCTTATCTTTCCCTCTCTGGAAAAGGGCCAAGTAAACAGCACCTCTGTTCTATTTTCTAACTGGCCGTAAACAGCGCAACATGTGTGTGTGTGTGTGTGTGTGTGTGTGTGTGTGTGTGTGTGTGTGTGTGTGTGTGTGTGTGTGCATGCGTTGCGTACGTGAGTGTATGCATGCTTGCATTGCAACCCCATGCGCTCGTGCGTCTTTTATTGTTGTGTGCGTGCGCTCTCTTTTACTTCCTGTTGTTTAATCTCAGCGTCCTTCTTTCTTTCTTTTTTATTCCTGCATTTCTACACTGTTTCTGGGTTGTCTTTAGACTCTGACTCACAAAAGCATTTGACCCTCTGGAGTTCATTGTGTGTTCCATCACCGACCCTTTTTCGGTATGGAGGTTGATGGTGAAGCCTGAATCAGATTGTTGTTCCCTTTAGAAATCACACAGGCGGTAAAATACCGTTTAAAACCAGAGGCGTTTTGCCTATTTGACTCACTTGTGATGAACGCATGAAACAGCAGGATGAAGGGCAGAGTATGCACATGGAGGAGCAAAATGTAGATACGATTCTAGCAATGCCACCTCACACACACACACACACACACACACCCCAAAACGTGAAAGGAGTACAGGCTGGTCCATACACTCACTCACCTGCAATTGAACAATACTCATACTCTCCATAGTCCCTGATCGGGTCCCCCCCCCCCCCCCCCCCGCCCCTCCTGTCGGTTCATCACTAGACACCTGCACACAGACACACAGACCCCATCATCGCATAGACAGTCAGTCCTTGACTCTTGTCACTGCAGCTGTTATATTATGCCCGTATGTTGCTGGCCTTTCTGCTGTGCACGTGCATTATTTATACCACTCTGTCAGCGGGGGAAGCCGAGAGCGACACCATTCTCTTCACGTCATTAATAAAAACATTGGTCTGTCAAACTCCCACCACCTGGTATGGTACATACATATTTTATGGATGGGTTCCATAGACAATTATTATTATTTTTTTTTGGTTATTAAACTGACTTGATTGGTTTGTTGGGATTGGGTTGTTATATTGTCTGTTTATCTGTCGTCTTAAAACGAATGTTTGACGATCGATGGAAGACGTATCTGTCTGTGTATCTACCCGAAAAAAAAATAAATGATTATTGTGTGTGTGTGTGTGTGTGTGTGTGTGTGTGTGTGCGTGCGTGCGTGCGTGTGTGTGTGTGTGTGTGTGTGTGTGTAAACAAATTATAAAACAAACTTTTTTCCCGGTAGTTCAATATTTTGCTGTTTTTTTTTTCATTTTCCACCTGTAGTCCCTCAATTTAAAATCTATCTATCTATCTATCTATCTATCTATCTATCTATCTATCTATCTATGTAGCTACCTACCTACCAACCAACCTACCTACCTACCTACCTATGTATCTACCTAACTTTCTATCTATCTATTTATCTGTCTATCTACCTAACTACCTCCCCTATCCTATTATTTACTGCTTACACAATTTTATGGAAAAGGAATCTTTTTCTTTCTTTCTTGCCTTCCTTTGTGTTTGCCTCCTATTCCTGCATTTTTTTTTCCAAATAACGTTCCATCAGATATCATGGGAACACTTGCACCTTGACAGTTCAATAGAGCCGTAGCATGAAATGAATTGATAGTGGTTGGGGAGATGAAACTAGGGAGAAAAAAGAGAGAAAAATATCCTGTTGGCAGGTTCGGAAGTGCAGAATGTTGAAGAAATTGAAACGTGTCAAATTATTAATGCCGAAAATCAAATTGAAAAGAAACACCCAGAAAACAATATAGCAACTATTGCTAATATTACAATTCTTTAGAAGAATCTTTGATATTTGTTCAGCAGATCGTGATATTGCACGGTCAATCTTATTCTTACACTTACGTGTCTTATATCTGCCAGAATACATGTCTACACCCTGACTAGGAAGAGATTTTTTTTAAATCCAGGATTTTATTCTAATCGTGATAATATCTGTAGTAACACCTGTGAAATAAATGCCAGTAATATACTTATATAACCCAAACTGAATAATCAGTCAGTGGTGTCGATGACCAGTCGGGGTACATTAAGAGCAATCCATCACATTCAGCCTCTGCCTTTGTTTTAACACCCATTGACAGATACCAACAGTTATCTCTCTGACTTTCCAGGAATTCATTTCTGCCCAGTCAGCTCGACAGCGAGACTACACAAGTTCACACCTTGGACATCGCTAGTCACCTCGCTCACCCCAGACAAGAAGGTCAGTAACATGGACAGTGGACGAAGGCAACGAGGGTAAAGTGGTCAGAGAACGTGCCCATGCATGAGAGCCGGTCCGAGTGTCACGTGTCCAGGCGGATCTGCACTCCCACCCCCACCCCACCCCAAACAAACCGGCCGGTACAGGACATTGACTAACCTCTGCTATCAGCTTCCATTTCACCTTGGCTCCAGTTATCTGCAGGACCAGAAATCACCCACGAATGTCACAAGGTCGCACGCACTCTTCGAATCATTTGTATTGATTCGAATGGCGCCAGCAACACATCAGTGAACCCCCACCCTATGCGATCGATAACGAGAGAGATAAACCACGGGACCAAGGAGTGGTCAAATTGCATTTGGTCAGAAGGGATGATAAAAGACTGACTGTGTCAGCTGGACCGTCCACAGGAAACAAACGCGTTTAATTAAGACATTAGTCAAAAGGATTCTCTCTCTCTCTCTCTCTCTCTCTCTCTCTCTCTCTCTCTCTCTCTCTCTCTCTCTCTCTCTCTCTCCCTCTCTCTCTCTCTCTCTCTCTCACACAACATCTACATTCTTTCTTTGTCTCCCTCTCTTTCTCTCCTTTCATTATCTTTCTTCTCTTTTTTTTTTTTGGCTGATCTTTCACGCCCCACCCCCCCCCACTCTGTGACATGACTCCCCCCCCCCCCCCCCCCCCCCCCCATCTACACCCGGTTTCTGTGCGGCCGCACCCCATCACTGCGTTTCTTAGTGTGTTACAGGTCATCGTAAGCAAACCCACAAGGGGAGACGCTGCACAACCGCAGAGTCACTTCGATGATGATCATCAATGGTGCCTACTCTGATCCTGCGTAATAACCACCTACTAAGCCCAACCCCACCGCCGCCGCTTTTCCTTAATACGACAGTAACTGCTTTAGTCGTGCAGCCAGTGAGCGTTAGCGATCCCCATCCATGCAGTGGGCACCACTTGCTTCTGTCCAGCGTGCCAGTGCTTCTCTTTCGTAACTTCCTCAGTTCTCATTCTCGGAGTCGTGGGAGTCATCGTGAGATTTCCTGTCAATCAAAGCGCCATTTCAGCTACGTATGAGAATGTAAAAAAAAAAAAAGAAAAAGAAAAAAG
>JADBJO010004216.1:107500-110000 GCA_016801955.1 Conus betulinus | reverse complement strand
TCTCCCCACAATCACTGACCAAGTATGTAATAGAGCTTCCCTAAAATGGCAATGACAACAGCAAGAAGTTTTCTTCAAACAAAACTATACCCATCATGTTCAGCACCACAAATACCAAACGAAGGAATTAATGGAAAACGGGCAAATGTCACCTGCGAACCCAGCATGTTTACATTCCAGCGCCTTCGAGATATCTTTCTTTATTTCGTTTTTTTTTTTTTTTTTCTTCTGACAGACGTCAGGGAAGTTCTTGTTTATGATGTCCAAAGAAGACATCTTTGTCGAAATTGTACTTGTCTGTTCTAATCGTTCTGTCGATACGTGTACGTGTGTGTGTGTGTGTGTGTGTGTGTGTGTGTGTGTGTGTGTGTGTGTGTGTGTGTGTGTGTGTGTGTGTGTGTGTGCGTGCGTGCGTGCGTGCATGCGTATGTGTGTGTATATGTGGGTGTGTGTGCGCGCGCACGCGTGTGTGTGTATGTGTTAGAGAGTGCCTGTGAAATTAAAGGTATCTAAATTCAAATTTTACTAGCATTTCTATTTAAATTGGCATGTCCTGCATCAACCTGGGGTCCATTCAAGAGAGGTTCAGTGTTACATGTATATACTCAGTATTTCCTCAGAGCAGTGCTGCTACACCCCTCCCCAGACCCCACAACTCTCGCCCCATAGGCGATGTCGCTTACATTTTCTGTTGATTTTCGGACAAATTTTCAGTTTACTGTCCCACTGAACATTTTTTTCATTATCCTCTATACTTGGTGCTCTTGTTTGTTTGTTTTGGCTTTTGGCTGTCGTGTCTTGTTGTCTTGTCTTGTTTTGCTTTGTTTTGTTTTGTTTGCTTCGCTTTACTGAATGCTTCTCGCCAGCTCGCTACCGGATTCTGCTTTACCTGCTTGACCGCACCCATCTCAGGTGATCTGGCATTTACCAAGTCAGTCAGCCGGCATAACAACCGTCTGCCACACGTCAGCTGCGCTGGCTGCGGACATGAAGCAAGGATCCTGTATCCTGTAGCGGGCCTGATGAAATCTCCACACAGCGAAACAGTTGTTGCTTGCAAGTCCCGCTGAGCTCCTCTGTGAGAAGAACGATAAGACTTACAGGGCATTCACCGAAGGGAGGTTATTTTTCAGACACATAGAACATACACACATACATACATACATACATACATACATACATACATACACATACATGGATGGATATAAGATGCACCGACATAATTAAAAAAAAAACATACACATACAACATCCATACATCTGCATATCTACATACTACATCTAAATAAGATGCACATGAGAATTGAAAATGCAAAAAACCCGAACAAATCCAACCTCTGCTATCTGTGCATCTAAAGTAATAGCACATGTGTTGAAAATGCATTTGTCTGTTTCATAATGTCATACTACAAGTCATACTATACACCGCGATTTGCCCTCATTAATGCTGCAGTCTCTTTCCTCTTTCATTCTCTCTTGCTTTTACACACAACACACACACACACACACACACACACACACCCACACACACACACACACACACACACCCACACACACCCGACACACAGAGGCGCGCGCGCGCGAGAGAGAGAGAGAGAGAGAGTAGAGAGAGAGAGGCATAGGAGAGAGAGAGAGAGAGAGGGGCTTTCTATCAAAATACCCGACGAATGTTGTGTTCCGGGTGTGTGGTGTTTTGTGTGTGTGCTGTGTCTGTGTTGTGTTGTGTTGTGTCGTTGTGTGTGATGTGTGTGTGTGTGTGAGCGGGCATGCGGTTGTGTGTGTGTGTGGGTACGTGTGTGTGTGTGTGTGTGTGTGTGGTGCGTGCATGAGTGCGTGCCGTCGCGTGCGTGCGTGCGTGCGTTGCGCTGCTTGGTGGTGTGTGCGTGTGTGGTGCGTTTGTGTGTGTGTAGTTGGTGCGTGCGCGGCATGAGCGTGCGTCGTTGCGGATGCCGTGTGTGTTGTGTGTGTGTGTGTGTGTGGTTGTGCGTGTTGTATGCGTGCTGCGCGTGTGGTTTGCGTGTGTGTGGTGTGCCGTGAGCAGTGGCGTGCGCGTGTGCGTGTGCGTGTGTGTGTGTTGGGTGTTGTGTGTGTTTGTGTGTGCAGCGCGCGAGCTCGCTTTCATGCGTGCGGTACACCATGTGTGCGGTGTATTGTGTGTGTAATAATAATAATAATGATAATATATAATACAAAAAGGATGTGATGATGATAAGATGATGATTGATGATGATGATCGATGATGGATGATGATGATGATGCCTGATGACAACGCAACAGCGACAAACTACAACCTAACCACAAGACAAACAAGAAATCTTTTTGACAAAGCAATAAAACAAATGCCGTGATTTGAGACGAATAGCAGACGAAAAAAAAAAAAATCGAACAAAGCGGGCAAATGTACTCATTCCGCGACAAAACATATTGACACTCCGCGTAATCGACTCTGTGTGCTGTAGGTGTGTGTGTGTGATGTTTGTGGTGTGTGTGGGTGTGGGTTG
>JADBJO010004216.1:67500-75000 GCA_016801955.1 Conus betulinus | reverse complement strand
CCCCCCCCCGCCTCCCCCCCCCCCCTCTCTCTCTCTCTCTCTCTCTCGTCACACTCCATGTCTGGGATTTGTTTGCAGATTTGGAGTCCCTTTCAGCGACAAGGTGGCCAATGCAGACAGCATCCTTGCGTTTGGCCGGAAGATGGACTGGGACGAGGATACTCACAGTGGTAATCATTTTTCTCATCTCATTGGGGAGCTGGGATAGCTCAGTGGTAAAGCGCCGGACTCGTAATCTTGGTGATCCTGGTATTCCCGGTTCGAATCTCCGCCTGGCCATTTCGGTTCAGGGGGGATTTTTCTCTCGGAGTTAACATTGGTTCTGACTCCATTTTCCATACAGTCCTTCGAATGTGACTATAAACCGAGGTTCCGTGTGGACGCACGCATTACCTTGTTTGCACACACGTTAAAATCCCATCACCAACTTTCGGAAGAGAAGGCCAGTCTGGTCGTTGGTATGGATGACACGTTACACATGCCACGCACCCTGCGTGAGAAATAGAAAGAATGAAGGTAGTAAAGAAATTGAGTGAACGATTGAGAACGATATTTACTGGATGACACGGGACACGACTGAATGAAGAACCGGCTGGCAGCTCTTCAGTCGGCACTACCCAGGTAGGCAGCCCGTTGCGTAAACGAGCGTGGATTGTGAAGCGCTTAGAGTGTTGGTCTCAAGCCGAGGACAGGCGCTATATAAGTATTCATAGTTTTAATAATAATGACAATAATCTACTTATAGTGGTCAGAAATTCGCCCTCAGCTCCTTGTTCACAATCATACTGGAAGTCCCTATTGGTTTTGTGCTGGATATTTACGTTTGTGTACATTCCGTAAAATCAGTGATCGACGCTAGAATTACATGACCCATATTCACATTCGGCTACTAAGCCGACGGTTGTAAATTCGAGCCACTTGCTGGGGGTTCGGAATCATACGGCTTGAGAAACTCTCTTCGAAATTAGCACTAAATGGCTACCTGATTCAGTTAAGGGAAAGTCGATGCGGCAGAAGGCAAATGGTGGGCACCGCCTTCCATAATACTGTGCTCCAGACGCGACGGACCTCAAACAAGTTCATTACCCCCTGTGGCCTTTAAACTGTAGAATTTTTTTTAACCTTTCATCTACTCCGAACTTCTCTGTCCTTAGCGGTGCTTTAGAGTTTATACGTGGGGAGAATGTCATCAAAGGTTTGTTTCTGGGGAATGATCATGGCAGCTGCTGAGAACTTTGATGCTGCTGGTGGTCTAGCGAAGTTATGCTGCCTGTAGCAGAAGCATCCTTCGAGACTCTACAATTGTGTAGAAATTTAAACGCAAGGTTAAATAGCCCGTTGTTGCCAGTACTATTATTACTATCAGTATTGTTGCTACTACTGCTGTGGCCACGGCTGTTGCTGAGGTTTCTGCAGTTGTTGCTTCTTTCGCATCTGCTGCTGCTATATTTGCTGCAACTACTGCTGCTGCTGCTGCTGCTGCTGCAACTACCGCTGCTGCTGCTGTTGTTACTTCTGCTGCTGCTGCTGCTGCTACAACTACTACTACAACTACTACTACTACTGCTGCTGCTGCTACTACTACTACTACTACTACTAACATTGCTACTACGACTACTACCATCACCACTACTATTACCACCATCCATACTACTACTACCACTGATTCTACTGCTGCTATTTTAGCTACCACCACTACTACTACTACAATTGCTACTACTATTGCTACTGCTGCTGCTCCTGTTGTTCTTCTAATCTTTACCTCTCCTATGCTCTAATGTAACGACCGCTGCCTGTCTCTGTTACATCAAATGTGTTCCTTGCGTTTTGTTTACAGGCTTTTGGTTTCCCAGAAATCCCCACTCTCCAATGCTGAGTATTGGGGAATTGGTTTCGGAAGAGCTGCGTAAGAGGGTGAGACAACGACGTCCCGCCCTTTCTTTTTACAGCTTGGTTAGAGGGAGGAGGAGGAGGATGAAGGAGGGTGGGGGGTGGGGTGGGGGGTTGGGGGAATGGGAGAATTGGCAAGGGGAAACTTAAAGGGATGAACATGTAGGGGTGGCGCTAGGGGTGGGGGTGGATGGGGAGGAGGGTGGTGATGATGGAAAGAGTACATCAGGTTCTTTTCTCTCCTGTAGTTACTGTTAAACGTTTCTTCAAATAAAAATCACATTTCTAGTATGAAACACTTTGCTTCCACAACATTTAACGTATTTCTTTCTGCACTATATACACAACCGTAAAAAAAAAAAAAAAAAAAAAAAACAAACAAAAAAAAATCCAAAAAAAAAAAAAAAAAAAAACAAAACAAAAAAAAAACAACAAGAAATGATGTTTAGCCACACGTTTTGCATGAACTGTTTAGAATATTTTGTGCGCTATTCTATGTCCTGGTATTTCAGCGTTAGTCTTACAGATCTGTTTATGCTAATTATATAGTTCATGTTTCATTGCTTCGAGTTTGCAGCAGATGTTCTGTCTAACAACTCGCTGTCAAAATGTTGTGATAGTTTGCTATCTCTTTTGAACCTAATGTGATTAAGATGGAGGACCTCTGATTTTTATGTGATCAAGGTGTATGATTAGCTGTCGATTTTTTTTCAGAATTACTTACGATAAAAAAAAATATGCTAAAGACGTTTGATGAATTGTGATGCTTGGATTTATAGCTTTTGTTCAGCATGTAATTAACACATGTTTTCTTGCAACATGAAAATTGAACATCTTTTGAAACTCCTTTTCTTCCTATCTTCCTCCTTTTCTGTCTTTCTGTCTGTTCTTATTCCTTTCTTCTTTCTTTCTTTCCAGAGTATAGAACTTCACGTTCTTTCAGCTGAAGACATGAAACAAGCTGTCGAGGATTTTGTTGTTATCCAACAGACACTGAACATCAAAGGTGTTGTTGAAGAGCGTCTCGAAACAGTCAGGGTAACTCTCTCTCTCTCTCTCTCTCTCTCTCTCTCTCTCTCTCTCTCTCTCTCTCTCTCTCTCTCTCTCTCTCTCTCTCTCTCTCTCTCTCTCTCTCCCCCCCCCCCCCCCCCCCCTGAACATCGAAGGTGTCGTTGGAAAGCATCCAAGAAAAATCAGGGTCACACACACACACACACACACACACACACACACACACACACACACACACACACTCTCTCTCTCTCTCTCTCTCTCTCGTCCCCCCCCCCCCCCCCCCCCCCCCCTCCCCCAGGATTACTGACATCTTGCCGTGGTCGCACAGCTTCAGACTGTAATGACTCCTGAAGTTATACCGGGGCAACTGGTTTGATCTACATTTTGCGTTTCACTTGTCATGGTCCTGACATCACATATATGTTACCTGGACTATAACTGACATGGTCCTGACCACACATATATGTTACCTGGACTATAACTGACATGGTCCTGACCACACATATATGTTACCTGGACTATAACTGACATGGTCCTGACCACACATATATGTTACCTGGACTATAACTGACATGGTCCTGACCACACATATATGTTACCTGGACTATAACTGACATGGTCCTGACACACATATATGTTACCTGGACTATAACTGATATTGGTCCTGACATCACATATATGTTACCTGGACTATAACTGACATGGTCCTGACATCACATATATGTTACCTGGACTATAACTGACATGGTCCTGACCACACATATATGTTACCTGGACTATAACTGACATGGCCCTGACCACACATATATGTTACCTGGACTATAACTGACATGGTCCTGACCACACATATATGTTACCTGGACTATAACTGACATGGTCCTGACCACACATATATGTTACCTGGACTATAACTGACATGGTCCTGACCACACATATATGTTACCTGGACTATAACTGACATGGTCCTGACCACACATATATGTTACCTGGACTATAACTGACATGGTCCTGACCACACATATATGTTACCTGGACTATAACTGACATGGTCCTGACCACACATATATGTTTACCTGGACTATAACTGACATGGTCCTGACCACACATATATGTTACCTGGACTATAACTGACATGGTCCTGACCACACATATATGTTACCTGGACTATAACTGACATGGTCCTGACCTCACATATATGTTACCTGGACTATTACTGACATGGTCCTGACCTCACATATATGTTACCTGGACTATAACTGACATGGTCCTGACCACACATATATGTTACCTGGACTATAACTGACATGGTCCTGACCACACATATATGTTACCTGGACTATAACTGACATGGTCCTGACCACACATATATGTTACCTGGACTATAACTGACATGGTCCTGACCACACATATATGTTACCTGGACTATAACTGACATGGTCCTGACCACACATGTATGTTACCTAAACTAGGATTGACATGGTTTAAATTAATGGCTCTTGTAAAGGGTAGAAGTAGACGGGAGAGGAGTAGGAGACGGGGACGAGAGCGAGTTGACACCATCTTTCACATCAACACCGGCTCGTTTGTTTGCTCTTTTATTTCAAATCATAGCTGGACCAACGGACCGGTTTGGAACGAACCAACCTCACCGACCTCAGGACAGTGCGTGCTACTCGCTACATTTCCCTCACGTTTCACCAGTTACACATCGGCCCAATGAGCGCGCGGCTGTTGCTTTTCAGCCCTTCACATTCACAAACACTTGAATAACGGAATCAGCGTCACAGCCTTCATAACACTATGCACAGTGAAGAAATGGGCTTAGAGCCAGGTCACTAGGAGTATATAGGCCCCCCAACCTCTTTCAACGAGATCTTTCCAGAAACTCCGTTTGTAGCCATCGCCACGCCTGAGTCACAATGGAACCATTAGGAGCGTATAATCGAAATGAGGTCAGATTCGCCTGTGCTGGGCTGCCATAATTATCTCTAAACCTGGAACTGACATTCTACCCCACACGGCTCGTCAAACAACGGGGCTAACCATCACGTAAGTGGCTGGATGTTGAAGGGCGCAGGGGGACACCAAGACAGACCCCGTAGACCCCTTATGGAGGGCGAAATCTGGCATGCCTCAACTCCGTTGCCGACGACTTCCACCTGGGGAACCTCACTAAAGGCTCATGCTCTCCTCAGCAAAGACAACACCAACTACGGCGTCACAGACTCCCAGGGCTGTACCCGCGGCTTGTAACTGGCCTTCCCGACCATCCCCATCCAGACCAGCCAGGGAGGCTCAAGACCTCTTCAGCAAAGGCAACACCAATTACAGTGTCGCGGAATCCCAAAACTCTCTTTCCAGCCTCAATTTAGCTTTCTAAATTAGTCTGCCCAGATAAGCCGTAGCTACCATGTCTACGGAGGGACCATAGTCTCCAGACATCGGAACTGACATTCCAACCTACCAGCTAACTTACCGCTCACTGCCATCCCATCCATTAGGCGAAGCCGCATTTGGGTCAGCTCCTCTCGCTGATGGTTCCCTTCTTTGAAATTGGATTTCCAATACATGCCATCCTACGTTTGAGTGATTAACTCCTGCCAAACTCTCTCTTTTCAAACGTTGGGCAGAATCATGCCCTTTACACTCTGGTAGGAATTTCCTATTCCAAACGAGTCAAACGGGTGGTGGTGGTGGGGTGATAAGACTTATCACGGTTCCGTCTTCATGTTCTTCATCCTCATCTTCATGTGGACGAGCGGTGGCCGTAAGCAGCCTGTGACGGTAAAAAAGTGTCCATGTGACGGTACAGGGGACACTTAGTTCCCTGTCCCCCGTAATCCACACATTTGAATCACATGGAAACGGGACGAACGGTTGTACGTAAGTTTCGGAAGCACACTGTCTGGAAACACACGCTGGACTGCTCCTGGCGGATGGACACCATGCGAGTGGCCATACATGTCTCTCCTCAGCACGGCAGTTCTCCCGGGGCGACCTTTCATTAGCTGCCGTTTTGTTTTTTTTTAATAGCTCTGTATAAAAAAAATGTTTTGACTAAACAGAAATGAGTTTTCGACACAAATACATTAGACGTGCACTGAAACTCTTTCTGGACGGCCAAAGGGTTCAGCACAGACAGAGGTTTATCTGCCTCTGCTCCATTGATTACTAATCGTGTAGCCCCCAACCTGGAGATTGAACAGCAGATCAAAATTGTCCTATGCACCAATGTTACGCCGCATGAAGACTGCTTCATTCTCGAACTTTAGAGTAAATCAAGATTACTCCAACATTACAACAAATCATAACAGCCTCCATTCCCATAAATCTAAACAGATTACGATCGTCCTATGCCCCGACATTACAGCTGATCATGATTGCCCCCTTACCCCAAATTACAGCAAATTATGATCTTCCCATGCCCCAGTATAACTAGCCACGATTCCATGCTGCTCAACAACAACAGAGATCAAAATCAATAGTGAATGGTTGCACAGTGTGGCGACTACAGGCGGAAATCTAAACAAATCTTTTCAAGTTTACGTAATAATCCGCCAAACATGAACAAACGAATTACAACTCAGGTGGATGACTGAAAACTAGAAAAGATCATGCTTAGACCTTTAGGCATGTCGTAATACCTACATTATACAGTTGTTTCCATTGACAATGACAATCAACAGTAACGGCAGGTCTGTCTAACTGCTGTTCCAGAGTCAACTGAAGCGTGACATGACGACCTCTTCCAGTCGATCTTGTGATGTTTCTGGAAGCAGTTACGGGAGTGGGAGGCTGGCCGACGACACGGGATCAGGAGACAGTGATCTGAAGTTTTACCAGGACATCGACACAGCTTGTCGTGAACTCTTCCGCAAAGGACCAGGCGGCCCACACTCAGCAGTCCACGACAGACGGCGGCCATCTTGACAACAGGTGCGATGAGGAAAAAAAGCGAAGAGAATATCACCATCAACTTTTCCCTCTTATGTACTGCATAATAAAGGGTTTCCGTGTCACAGTCTTTGTACGTATTGCTCGTGAAGGGCAGTCACGTTCATTAGTTGGATAACATTTGTATCATTAATTTGTTCATCTAGTTTTTACATTCCTTCTGTTCGGTTCCTTTGAATACGATGATGAACTGTTTGTTGTTGTTGTCTCATCTTACGTGCCACCTCGGTGGTGCCATTACGTCCACGCCGCTCAACCCAGCTCTCACATACACAGCCACACTCAGGTTTGTGCTGATGCATCCCCACCACCGGCAGTCCAGAGGAAGCGGTCAGTGTCAAGCTGTCCTGAGGTAACCCACTAACGGAGACATTGCACCGCTGCTGAATCACTTCGGTGGTAATCCGTGTACATGTTCTGATCCAAATACGCAGGGCATCTCCTAATACGCCTTCAACACATAACAGTGACTGTTTAAACGCGAGGCTAACGTGAGTGGGCTTCATCATCTGGACAGCGCCACCACGTCCACTTACCGACAGTGTTCATGAACTTGCCGATACCGATGACGTTGACCCACTCATCACAGCCTTGGACGTCAAGAGAAAATCGAAACTACGGCCACCACCAGAATAGGGCATT
>JADBJO010004216.1:52500-62500 GCA_016801955.1 Conus betulinus | reverse complement strand
ATCCTTCATGCCCCCTTTGCCATGAAAAACAAACAGTGGAGCATGTCCTTAGCTCATGTAAAGTAGCCCTGGCTCAAGGAAGTACACATGGAGGCACAACCAAGTGCTCAAACAGATTGTACAAGTAGACCAACACCACAAAAGGGAAAATCAGGACTCCAAAAGCACCCGCAACATTCTTCACGGCAGGAGGTAGCGAATCATGGCCAAGAACAACAGTGCCACTCAGAACATGCAGGCAGAGTCTGCTGGACGGGGCAGATGACTGGGAGTGCACTGCAGACCTCCCAGAATGGAAGAGTCACCCAGAGATCATCAGCAAGAGTGGCATGAGACCAGACATAGTAGTCCACTCTCAGTCAACCAAGCAGCTGATCATGATCGAGCTCACGGTGCCCATATGAGAACAGAATGAGGCAGCTCAAATCTACAAGACTGAAAAGTATGCTGATCTGGCAAACAGCCTGAGGAGAGAAGGCTATCAGGTCAAAAGTCCTCACTGCAGAAATTGGAGCTAGGGGGTTTGTAGGAACGTCTGCATACAGCCTCATGAAACAGCTCTCAGCTTGCAGGGAGGGAAAAAACCAGAGCCCTGAAAGCAATGGCAGAAGCAGCAGAGAGTGTTCAAGCTGGATCTGGTCAAGGAGGAACAAAAGTGAACTTCATAAGGCTTAACTTTCCTACAAATATCAGGTGTCCCAGTGGCTCAGTGGTTAGTGCGCGAGTCATTAAGTGGAAATGAGCATGTCCAGAGGGGCACGGGTTCGAATCCTAGCCGTGGCTCGTCCCAAGATGGGAAAAAAGGGGCAGCAGAGGGACATCCGGAGTCATGAACCGTGTGTGGCCAACCCCCCTAGAGTGTCAGGAGATAAGGCCGAAACACTATTTTTCTTTTTTTTCCCATTTATTTATGGTCTTACGTGCCATCTTCTTATTTTCTAGGGCTTCCTTTTTTGTTACACTATTCCAGCGGGCGGTGTTTTAGATTCTGATCGGTAACGGGATGGCTGAAATGTAAATCTATTGGTTTTCTTTAAACAAACTTCTTCTTGGTATCAAGTTTAGCTTTTGGCATTGCGTCCGTGCATCTTGTTTTCTCTGAGAACTGAACGGATTTCTGGTGTTCTTTTCCAGCTTTGCTTCTTTTGTCCTTCACTCTTCCTCTTCTGGAGAATAACACCTGACTGAAACAGTTAGCTATAACAACCGAAGAAGAAGAAGAAGAGAAGAATAAGAAGAAGAAGAAGAAGAGAAGAGGAGGAGGAGGAGGAGGAGGAGGAGGAGGAGGAGGAGGAGGAGGACAAGAACATGAACAAGAACAAGAAGAACAAGGGAGACCAGCCGCTTGCGGACTTGCGCGAAGGGAGATCGGGGTCTGACTCGCTCTCAGACATTTATTTATGTCATTTCATAGCCCAATCTGGTTGTGGGATTTCATAGCCCTCTCTGGTTGTGGGATTTCATAGACCTCTCTGGTTGTGGGATTTCATAGATCTCTCTGGTTGTGGGGTTTCATAGACCTCTCTGGCTGTGGGATTTCATAGACCTCTCTGGTTGTGGGAGTTCATAGCCCTCTCTGTTTGTGGGAGTTCATAGCCCTCTCTCTTGTTGTGGAGTTCATAGCCCTCGTTGGTTGTGGAATTTCATAGCCCTCGTTGGTTGTGGGATTTCATAGCCCTTTCTGGTTCCTACCCAGAGTGAAGTATGCTACAGACTCAGATGAAAGGACTGGAACCACATACTCGACTTTCATCCACTTAGTGTATGCATCTTTGACAGCGTTGCTCAAATTATCTGACCAACACTGCGGGTGTGTCTGCATCTCCCCGGCCTGGTTGGCATCTGGTTGCATTATGAGACAAAACTAGTACCTGATAGATTACAGCCCAGGCATAGTAGCCTGTGGCGCCTATTACCCCCCCCCCCCCCCCCAAGCATCATCTTCATCATCCTCATTCTCATTAAGTTTTATTTTTCCCAATTTCAAAAGTCTTTGGCTCCTCATACCATGCTCCCTCAGTAACCTCAGTTTTGATTTCCTCTCCACGTCCCAGCACATGGTGA
The DNA here is from genome assembly GCA_016801955.1 of Conus betulinus. Lineage (NCBI taxonomy): Eukaryota > Metazoa > Mollusca > Gastropoda > Neogastropoda > Conidae > Conus > Conus betulinus. The sequence continues at coordinate 60,436 of JADBJO010004216.1, read as the reverse complement.
CTTCGCCGCTCAAGTAATCAGCACGTGAGAGTTTCATGGGCTCCGTCATTGAACAGACGTGGTGGCGCTCTCCGGGGGGGGAGGGGGGGGGCGGGGGCGGGGGGGGGGGGGGGGGCGCTCACTCGAAATGGATCCACGAGCAAGCAGTTCTTGTCCGTCAGTGTGAGGGTTAGCAGGTGGGTGTCCTTCACATGGTGCATCTGAACGGGAATCACTGAACACCATCTACGTTGCTCGGCAACAGTGCAGTATTGCCTCAGTGATGTTGATCGCTTACGGTGCTGGGGTCCCATGACACAAAGGCTGGATGTGGTTGTGTTTGGTAGTAAGGGTGAGGGCGGAATGCGCCCTGTGGGAGTGACGTCATTTGGAGGCGCTGAGGATAAGATAGAGTAGTAGGAAATAGAAGGATTTCTGCATTTATACGTTCTGTCTATCTCTCTGTCTGTCTGTCTCAGTCTGTGTCTGTCTGTCTCTGTCTCTGTCTTTCTGTGTACATGTGTGTGCGTGAATGAGATTGTGTGTGCATGTCAGAGAGAGAGAGAGAGAGAGAGAGAGAGAGAGAGAGAGAGAGAGAGAGACGCGTTAGTCACCGGGTATTGACGTTTTCCGTAGATGTCATAACAATGAACATTGAATTTTGCCGACAAGACTAAGAAAACTACGATCGAAAGCTCGAACATCATATTCAACGCTATGCAAAAGGGTTGTAATCTATCCTGCCCTGTGGAACACACTCCTCATTGTTCTCTCCCTTTCTGCTTTTTGACGAAAACTAACCAACCTAAAAGTTGAAGAAAACCAAAACAACCTTGTAGTCTTGAGGTTTAAGCGTCAAACTATGTTTTTTATCAATTTCGTGTCTTCGGAAATAAAAATGGGTTCCTCTTAATAACGTGCGTTGCCGTAACGTTAAATAATTTGTACACAGGCGAAGCACTTCTGACCCGAGAATTTGTTCTGTCTGTTTTGTCTGTCTGCCTGTCTGTCTATCTGTCGGTCTGTGTGTGTGTGTGTGTGTGTGTGTGTGTGTGTGTGTGTGTGTGTGTGTGTCTGTTGTGTGTCTGTCTGTCTCTGTCTCTGTCTGTCTGTCTGTCTCTCTCTCTCTCTCTCTTTCTCTCATACACAGGCATGCATGCACGTGAAATGGCTATTTTCTTTTCTCTCTCTAACCTTATCCCAAGACTTAAGAACCTCGTGCCTGTGTTGACCAAACTAATAACAATGCTGTCACAGTCTGAAAAAGAAAACAAAAAAACACTATCTCGGTCGGGTGAATTATTGCAGTGCTTCCACTTTGTGCACGCCCATCCGCCATTAGTTCCAACATCGACCGAAGCAGAAACCAAAACTAGGCTAAGTATGGGACACTTTGTCTCACTAGCAGTGTGCTTCTGTATCTGTGTTAGTACGTCACTGTCCGTCAGCCTTAAGAATGTATTATAACACATGATGGAGAACAAGAAACGAGACCGAGAGCCTTTCAGTACCAAACTTATATTTTTTTCTTTAGCTGCTTACATGACCGAGACAAACACACACACACACACACACACAAATCATATTTTATCAGATTCATAGCTAAGCAGAAAGGGATGTAACCCATGTTGCTCTAAAGAACACTTTTTTTTTTCCCCCCCGAACGTTCTTTCCCTTTAACAGTCCTGTCACTGTACACATTAATGTGATCTTGTTTCTCTCCCTGTAGTTAAATCTTGTTATTGTGTGCGTTTGCGATTTTGATTCTTACGAAATGAAACTGGGATTCTGATAGCATATGCTTTGGTTGGTTTTATGATATCTCTGAGTGCAGTTTACGAACTTTGGTACAAAGGTTTTCTCTCTCTCTCTCTCCTCTCTCTCCTCTCTCTCTCTCTCTCTCTCTCTCTCCTCTCTCTCGCCTCTCTCTCTCTCTCTCTCCTCTCTCTCTCTCTCTCTCTCTCTCCTCTCTCTCCTCTCTCTCTCTCTCTCTCTCTCTCTCTCTCTCTCCCCCTCTCTCTCCTCTCCTCTCTCTCTCTCTCTCTTCTCTCTCTCTGTCTCTCTGTGTCCTGTCCTCTCCTCCCTCTGTCTCTCTTTCTCCCACAGTACACACATTTCTCGTTCTTTCTGGCTCTCATCTCTCCTCCCTCGTTATCTCTCCGCGCTCCATTCTCCTCTCCTCTCTTCTCTCTCTCTCTCCTCTCTCTCCTCTCTCTCCTCTCCCTCCTCCTCTCTCTCCTCTCTCTCTCTCTCTTCGTGTGTGTGTGTGTGTGTGTGTGTGTGTGTGTGTGTGTGTGTGTGTGTGTGGTGTTTACCTCTGTTTATGTCTCTGTCTCTATCTCTCTCTCTCCCACATTACACACATTTCTCTTTTTCTCGTTCCACTTATCGTTATCATCATCTTCTCTTCTTCTTTTCTGCTGCTCCTTTTCCATTAAATGATTTTTCTTCATTCTGCTCATTGTCCCCTCCACCTCCTCTTCCTATTCCTTCTGCTTGTCCCTCGTCTTTCCCCCCTGCTCTCCTCCTCATCTTTATCACCTTCATTTTTTTTTTCTCCTTTTTTTGCGTTTTCTGCTCCTCGTCATTTTTTTTTTCACGTTTTTTTTTTTTGGTCCATTCCTCCATTCTACCTTTTCCCCACTCCACATCCCTCTTGCTGTTCTTAGGTCTCCCCCTCCCTCCTCCCTTTTTTTCTCCCCTCCTCCTCCCTTCTCCCCCCTCTTCCCTCTCTCCCCTTCCTCTTCCTTTCTCCTTCCGTCCTCCTCCTCCCTCCTCCCTTTTCTTTCTCTTGCTCACCTCTTTCTTCGCCCTTCTCTTTCTTCTCTTCTGATCCTCCGTCTCTTCCTTTCTTTCCCTACCTTTTATTCTTCTCTTTTCTATTTTCTTTTTCCTTCCTCTCATTTTCCTACCTTTCTTTCTTCTTTCTTTTTTTTTTTATCATTTTCCTCTCTCTTCTTCTCCTCCTCTTCCCTCCTCTTCTTTGTTTTTCCCATCCTTTCTATCTTCCACTCGCCTTCCATTTCCTTTCTTTCTTTTTCCCTTCCTCCCTTCTCCTCTTCCTCTTCTCTTCCCTTCCTTTTTCTCCTTTCTTTCCTTCTCATTCTCCTCTTCCACTCCTTTTTTTTTGGTCCTCTTCTCTTCTTACCTTCTTCCTCTTCTACTCTTCAACTTCTTTCCTTCTCTTACTTGTCTTCCTTCTCTCCCTCCGCATCTTTTTTCTCTTCCTTCTCCTCTTTCGCCTACCTCTTCCTATTTTTTTTTTCTTTTCTTTTGCTCTTTCCTCCTTCTTCCTCTTCCTCACTTACTCTTCTTCCTTCTTCGCACCTTTCTTTCCTCTTTCCGTCCTCTCTTGTTGTCGCCCTCCCTCTTTCCTAAACTTCTTTTTCTCTCTGCTGCTCATTTTTTTTTTTCGTTTGCTCATTCGTCACTTCTTCCCTTACATCTGTTCTCAATTTCTTCCCGGCCCGCTTCTTTACCTTCCACAATCACTCATTTTTCAACTTCTTTTCACTCCTCTCTCAACAATAACACCCCCCCCCCGACCCCTCCCCCCCCTCCCTTCCTTCTCTTCTTGTCTTCGATATCTGGTCTTGCTCCTATCCCCCTTCTCTCTCTCCTGCTCTTCTCTCTCTTTTTTTGAAATACTCTCCAACCGTCTCCGCCCCCTCTTTTTTCCTCGTCTGTGCCCCTTACTCTCCTCCTCCCTTCTCTTCCTCTTTCTGCTCGTTCTTTCTGTCCTTTTTTTTGTCCTTTTTTTATCAATCCTCATGCTCTTCCCTCCTTTTCTTCCACCTTCTCCCCCTTTTCTCGATTCTTCCACCTCCCCCTCCCCCTTCTTTTTCTTTATGCCTCTTTTCTTTTTTCCTTTCTGCCCGCCCCTGATTTCCACCCTCCCCCCCTGACCCCCACCTCCCCCCCCCCCCTTCTTACGTGTGTCGTCTTAAGTAATTGCCCAACGGATGGACAATGAACAATGAAGTGCACTGTTTAGAACAATAACTGACGTCGTTCAGACTCTGACTGCAATCTACCTTTGTGTTTGTCGCCATGTCTTGTTATATGTGGTCTTGCCATCCAGAGTCTCCTAGACGCCTGGAGAAAACCAAAGGACTGAAAAGTTGAATTCGTGCAACTGCTTCAATGAAAAAGAAAAATGTCCATGCTATCTACGCAGCGCGCTAACAACAAAGGCGTCGAGATTACCTAATCGGATTTTTGTGATTCTCTTGTCTTTTCAAACGCCCGTCCGAAGAAAACGCATGGTCCCAGAACAGTCAACAGTTCAGGTTATTTTGTAACAAAGACGAGAGGTCAGGGAATAAAAAGACAGCACAAAATATTGGCCAATAGAAGGAATAGAAAGACGTGAAGAAAGTGGATAGAAAAAAGGAAAAAAAAAAAATGCAAAACAGTGGACCCTTAGTTAGGTAGAAAACAGAAAAAAGTAAAAAAAAGAGAGAGGAGAAGGAGCAAAAAAGGTTAAAAAAAAAAAAGGAAAGAAAAGAAAAAAAAGAAAAACAAAGCTCTTACAAATGAGTCAGCAGGATAAGAAACAGGAGGAGAAAATGGAACAGAGGGGATAAAAAGGAAATGGAAATGAAATAGGGGGAAAGAGGGAGGAGAAGAAGAACAAACAGAAACATGAAGAGGAAGATCTAGAAGGAGTAAAATAGAGACAAAAATGTTGAACAGAAGTGGAAGAAGAAACAGGATAAAGAGGACGGAGGGGTCTGGAAAGACGAAGAGAGAGATGGAAGGAAGAAGAGAAGGAGGGACAAGAAGAACAGGAAGAGGAGGATCTAAAAAAAAAGGAAAGGAAAGTGGATGGGGAGAAGAGGCAGGACGAAGGGGAGGAGAAACAGAAAGAGACGACAGAAAATGGAAAGGGAGGAGGGGGGGGGGGGGGGGGGGGGGGGGAAGCAGGAAGAAGAAAAGGAGGAGACTCCAGAAAGGAAGGAGAAGGACAAGAAAGTTTAGGGGGAGAACAAGCAGGAAGAAGAAGAGGAGGAGGAAGATTTAGGCAAAGAAAAAGACGATAAAGACAGAAAATGAGATGAGGAGGACAAGAAGCAGGAAGAGGAGGAGGAGAAAAAGATCTATGAGGAAGAAAAGAAGGACGGAAATCAGAGAGGAAATAGGAAATAGGGAAAAGAGAACGGAGATCAGAGAATCAGGAGAGAGAAAAGGGAAAAGGGAGAACGGAGATCAAGAGAGGAGAAGTCGGAGGAGGAGGAAAAAGAGGCGGGGGGGAAGATCTAGAAGGAAGAGGTGAAGGACGGCATTGGGGAGGAGGACAAGAAACAGGATAAACGGTGAGCAGAAAGATCTCTAAGGAAGAGAGGATCAGGATAAGAGAGAGATAGAGAGAGAGAGAGAGAGAGAGAGAGAGAGAGAGAGAGAGAGAGAGAGAGAGGGGAGGGTAAGGGAAGACAGAGAGGCACACAGGCAGACAGTGACCGAGAGAGGCAGGGAGAAACAGACTGAGTGAAGAAGAAGAAGAAGAAGAAGAAGAGGCAAGAAGAAGAATGAAGAAGAAGAAAGAAGAGAAGAAGAAAATGAATGAGGAGGGAGGAGGGCGGCGGAGGAGGAGGAGGAGGTGGTGGAGGAGGAGGAGGAGGAGGAGGAGAAGAAGAGGAAGAATAAAGAAGAAGAAGAAGAAGAAGAAGAGAAGAAGAAGAAGAAGAAGAACAACAACAACAACAACAACAACAACAATTATCTCAACAACAACAAGCACAACAGCAAAAGCAACAACAACCACACACAACAAGAACAGCAACATCATAAACAAACACAACACAACAACAACAACAACAAGAAGCTCAAGAAGAGTTATAAAAGTAAAAGAGGGAGAGGAGGGGCGAGAGAAAATGGTGTAGGACACTAAAGAGGAGAGACAGAAAAACAAGAATAAGGAGGTGGGTCTACGGGGAAGGCGAAAGTACGAAAGAGAAGAAAGAGGAGGTGGAAAAGGAGAGAAAAAGACATGTGAAGATGGCAGGGGGGGGAGGGGGGGTTGATCTGGGGAAAAAGACAGAGAAGAAAGAGTAGTAGTAGGAGGAGACAAAGAAGAAAAAAGTAGGAAGATGAAGATCTAAACAGAGAAGAAGGAGACAAAAAAAGAGTATCAGAATGAGAAATATTCAGATATAAGCAGGAGAAGAAGAGAGGAAGATCGAAGAAGATGGAGGAAAGAAGGAGAAGAAAAAGGAAAAGGAGTACACAGAAGAAACAGGATGAAGAGGACGAGGAGGTTCATCTCCGTGGATGAGAAAGAGGAGAAGGAGACGAAGAAGAAATAGTGGCAGAAGGATGGGAAGCGTAGGATCTTGATGGAGGAGAATAGAAAATAAAATGAAGGAGAGCAAGGAAAGACAAGAACGAGGGGAAGAAGAAGGAAAAAGAAGACGAAAAGGAAGCAGAAAGTGAAGAAGAGGAAGGCAAGCAGGCAAGATTAAAGGGAAAAAAACTCTCCTATTTCGGTAACTCTTCGATTCTCTCCCTTACCTCTTCATCTGCTCACCACAGTTCCCCTCTGTCCCAGTTCCTTCCCCTCTCACGCCCCCTCACTAATTTCCTAGACAGTCATATTGATCTGAAGTTCTGGCTGTCATGGCCCCCACTCTTTTTCTTCTTCTGCACTTTTTTCTTTTCATGCTGATGCTGTAGTTACGTTACTGCCCCTGGGAGACTTTATTGTCTCCCTGTGAGACCTCTTCTTGGAAAAACGAATAAGATCAGCTGGAAAGAGAAAAACATGCGCGTGAAGTACGAAGATAAAGTACCGGGAAAAAGAAACGAAAATAAAGGAACAGACAAAACAAACCAAACCATACGAACACTGGCCTTGTACGCAGTGACTTGTTACCTCTGTCTCTTTGTGGACCTTCGCCTTCGAGCTTCCTGTGCATTTACACATATTCGCTTCCACCTCTCTGTCTGTTTCTCTCTCTGTGTGTCTCTGTTGCTATCTGTCTGTCCGTCTGTCTGCCTGTCTTCCTGACTGTCTGTCTGTCTCTCTATCTCTTTCCCTGTCTGTGTCTAAAAGAAGACACAAAGCTTTGACAGCAATGTTTTTGTTTTCAAACGTGTTCACGTCGTGATCATGATTGTGTATTTTTCTTTGGAACTAGGTTGGTTGGTTGGTTGTCTTTACCCATCTTTGAAATATCTGGTTATTATCAACAATCACAATGCACATTACCTGGGAAAACAAATGAAACAATGTCAGCGTTTACAGCAGCTGCAATCATGAAATACATGAATGATAATCACAACAATAAATAAAACTTTTCAAAAAAAAAGAAAAAATGGGGGGGGGGGGGGGGGGGGGGGGAGGGAGCAAACGCTCTAAGGAAGAAGAAGAAAATAAGATAAACAACAACAAAAACAAAAAAAACCAGGAGAAGAAAAATAGAAAGAAAGAAGGAGGAAGAAGAAGAGGTGGGAGAAGACTGAAAAGGGGAGGGGCAGAGGGGAGAAGAATGAAAAAGTAGAAATAGGAAAAAAAAAAACAAAAAACCAAAAAAAAAAAACAGAGGACGCTATTGGTAGATGATGGAAAAGAAAAGAGGAGGAGAAGAAGGTGAAGAAAAAAGAAAATAGGGAGATGAAGCAGAATGCAGAATCTTGGAGGAAGAGAATGGAGGAACAAAAAAAAAAAAAAAAACAAAAAAAAAAAAAAAAAAAAAAAAAAAAACGAGGAGAAGAAGAAAAAAGAAGGGAGAAGAACACGAATGAGGTGGGTTTTGAAGGAAGAAAATGAGAAGGAAAAGACAGAGGGAAACAAGACGAAGCCAATAACTAAGGAGGAAAAGAAAAAAAAAGAGGGGATGGGTGAATAAGGATTAAAAACGAAAAAGAAAAAAAAAAAAAAAAAAGGGGGGGGGGGGGGGGGGGGGGGGGTAGAAATGTGGTGGGGGGGGGGGGTAGATGTTGCTGGCCCAAATTTCCA
>JADBJO010004216.1:42500-45000 GCA_016801955.1 Conus betulinus | reverse complement strand
GTCGACGGACACACACACCACACACAGAGAGAGAGAGAGAGAGAGAGAGAGAGAGAGAGGAGAGAGAGAGAGATAGGGATTTGAGGAGTGCGATCCATCATGGCGAACAGCAAAAGATCGTGGCGGAGAGAGCAGAGAGAGGGAAGGGGGGAGCAGCACGGAGGGAGAGAGAGAGAGAGGAGGGAGAGGGAGAGAGATAGAGGAGGGAGAGAGAGAGAGAGAGAGAGATAGAGAGAGAGAGAGAGAAGGGGGATGAGGGGAAGGCAGAGATAGGAACAGAGCCAGAGCCAGACAGAACGCGAATGCGAATATCATTTAGTATAAGAGCCTCCCCCCTTCCCGTCCCCCCCCTTTTCTGAAGATGTCAAATACCCAACACGTCGCATAATGAAAAAAAAAAAAAATGGAATATGGCGTGGAATTATCTCTATCCGAAAGGCCACAGGGCGATATGAAACAGAGATAGAGGAAGAAACTGTCGACAGATAGGCAGATTATATATATATATATAATATATGTATATATATAATATATATATATATATATATAATATATATATATATATATATATACGGACTGAGAGAGAGAGAGAGAGAGAGAGAGAGAGAGAGAGAGACATCAAAGAAAGGTTGGAGGGGTGGGGGGGGTTAGTATGGCGTGTGTGAGGAGACAGGCCGACAGGTCCAGGACTTCAGGCTTTAAGTGGAGTATTTGAACTTTGCCATCGGTCCCTATGCAAATAACATGATTTCCAAGAAAAGAAATAGGATACGTAACAAATATCCATATACAAAATATGCCTCGCTGAAATTGCAGAAGGTGATTTTTCTTTTATTTACGAAGAAACGTTATAGACTGTTCCTTCCAAAACATTTGAAACATTTTCTTATCTTCCTGAGACTGCTTTTCTCCTGCTAAATGTATAATTAATAACTATCTCTGAGATCTGTTCTGGTTTGTTCAGTTACATACTTGAAGACGGTATCCAAAGAGCGAGCAAAGGGATACACAAAATCAGTTCTATTTCATTCTTGATACCTGTTATATCTTTCCATCACTAAATTTTTGATTACCTCACATTTCTCATCTGCACAGCAGAACTGGTGTTAGAAACTTTAATTCAGAACATTTAGAAAGCGTTTTTGGACATTTCTCTAAATTTATTGAACGATTCTCATGGTACATAACCCATTTTGTTTCGCCCTTTTCACCATACTAGTCAGTGTTCTGCTTACGTTATGGACGTGGGAATGAAGACGATTCTATCTGTTGGCAATATCGAGGTCAATTTTGTTGTAAATACCATTTTGATGTTCTCAAAGTGTGGGCCACTCGTAAGAAATACAATCGTTTGGTCTTCCCTTTACTAACCTAAAAATTCAATCTTAGGTTTCAAAGAATTTAGTAGCGTCTGCCGCCCAGCTACTCGACATCATTAGAAAAAAACAGAAAATGAAATACTCCATAGAGGAAAGTACAGAATGGATTCTATGCTTGCGTGGGGGACTTCCTCTTTTCAATAGCGAGAACAAGGTAGGATGAAGTCCATGTCATGAACATATGTTACTTTGATAGCAGGAAAACTGTAAGTATTCACAATTTATTCTGACAAAAGATACTAGGGAAATGTCTATACAGTATTAAAAATTTTCAGGCAATCGAGGCAAGTCAAGTCAAGAACACTTTAGTATCTCCGAAGAGAAATTAAGAGTGGCCATAGAAACAACAAATCCCAAATCACAAATCACGTATCACTCCCACACACACTCACACACAGAGAATAATCTCTCTCTCTCTCTCTCTCTCTCTCTCTCTCTCACACAACACACACACACACACACACACACACACACACACACACACACATCTGTACACACACACAAACACACACACACACACACACCACACACACACACACACACACACACACACACACACACATATATATATATATAATATATATGTATGTATATATATATATATATATATATATATATATATATATATATATATATATATAACAAGCTTCCTGAAACCGACCTTATTAAAAGTTTTGATTCAAGAGTTTGATGAACTCTGGAACGAAACTGGTTTTAGTTCTACTTGTTTTGAATTTTGGAATTTGGAATCTTCGTCCATAGGGGAGAACATTGTAGTTTTTTTTTAAAGAGCATGGGAACTGTCGGCAGCAATGTTCATAAGCTTTTTGTGAACAGTATATAATTATCTTCTCACGATTTTGCATAACGCACCACTTTGAAGACCTTTCTGAAACCAAGAAAGGGACATATTACAACAACTGAAAGATCTTACTAGGGGAAAGGGGGACAGCAGGGGACAGAGAGAACATAGATGTAAATAAGATCAGTTTTCAACCAGGCTTAGATTAAGCAAGAAAGAGGGAAAAGGACAGAACAGGAACAAAAATGAGAGAGATCGAGAGAGAGAGAGAGAGAGAGAGAGAGAGAGAGAGAGAGAGAGAGACAGAGAGAGACAGAGA
>JADBJO010004216.1:27500-35000 GCA_016801955.1 Conus betulinus | reverse complement strand
AATTGGAGTTTGGAGCATATCTTTAATAATGATCTCTCTCTCTCTCTCTCTCTCTCTCGCTCTCTCTCCCTCTCTCTCTGTGTCTGGTCTCCCTCACTCACTCACACACACACACACCACACCTCACACACACACCACACACACACCACCGCACGCACACACACACACACACACACACACCACACACACACACACACACACACACACACACACACACACACACACACACACACAAACACACGCGCCCACGCCCACACCACACCACACACAAAAAGAAATACAGACACCACACACACACACACACACACACACACCCAAGAAACACAGACCCACACAGACCCACACAGACACAGACAGACAGACAGACAGCAGACAGACAGACAGACACACACACACAGCACACACAGACAGAGAGAGAGAGAGAGACAGACACACACTACTTAACTCTTGGGTGCAATAAATGTTATTTCAAAACTTCCTCCGCTGACTTCTTTGTAAAAACACAGTTCTGTCGCTTTTTGGGAAAATGTCAGATTTTTTGGTAACCTTCAGGAAATAAAACATCTGTATATTTTGCACTGTCTTCAGAGATTATTGGTTGGTGTGTAAACATCGAACGAAATGACATTCACTCCAGACTTACCCACGGGCAATTTTTTTTTCCTGGTGTCCACGACAGTTCTTCATGGGAATGGGAATGAAAGGAGTGACAGTCTGTCAGACCTGTTGACCCACCTAATGCCCTCACTGCATCTTCCCTTTCAGCCAACAGACGGCGTACATCTCCCCCCCCCCTCCCCACCACCCACCACCACTCAGCCCCCGCTTCCGCACCCCCTCCTTCCTCCCTGATGGGAGTTCCAGAACACTGAAGGAAAAAAGGTTCCGTGTTGATGACGGAAGAAGAAAAGGGAAGAGTTTGTAATCATAAGGAACAGAAGTGATGTTTGCAATATTGTTTCCCAAGAAAAAAAAAAATGCAGTATACAATCGACTCTGTGTGTGTTCGTTTGTCAGTTTAATATCTATTCGCTGGGAAACCATTAAAAGGACTAGGTATTCATTGATAGATCAATATCAGTTCTTAAACCACATCCACGAGGTAAAGAAAAATAAAAAAGATGAAATCCTTGTTAGAACGTCACCTTTATCTTTCATGCAAGTTTGAAATGCCATCAAAGTGGAAAAAAAAGGTCTCTTCGTATGGCATCCCAGAACATTCATTTTGCAGTATACAGGTTCGCTATCTTTAAAATGTGACTGGAGAGAGATGATACACGGCAAATTTCTTAAGAAACACGGTTAAATCAACTTTTATATAATTCTCTCGGAATGGAATCATTTCAGTGAAGAACATGTTCATGGAAGAACGGTACAGGAGTCTTTCCATTTTCCCATTAAGTATTATAATGCTGTGAGTGTTGGTGAGCTCTGGAAGTAAACAATGAACATTATTGTGCATAAATTAGTGGAAAATGTATTCTGATTCCTGTTGTGGAGAGATGAAAAGAGACGAACGGAAATCGTTTCTTGATATGTAATTAGACACGTCTAGTGATGATGATGAACATTGTATTCTGAATGCTATGGAAACCATCTGAATTGTAAAACACTCAGGGCTGGGTCTCTAATCGAGGATAGGCGTTTTTTTTAAAGTACACTTGATAATGATAATGATAATAATAATAATAATAATAATAACAATGATGATGGTGATAATAATATAATAACAATAATGATACTACTACTACTACTACTACTACTACTACTACTACTACTACTACTACTACTACTACTAATGATGATAATGATAACAACAATATCTTGTCAGACAAAGAATGTCATGAAATGAGTTCACCAGCGAAATTACCAGAAAACCTATCCTTACAAAATTAAGCCGTGTGATTTTGTCTTCAACGGATCATCAGATGTTAGCAGTCTGTTAGTTGCAAATCATCGTTAGCGTATTAGTAGCCAATGCATTGTTAATGATCAGTGAAGCGATCCTGATGATCTGCGGTCAGTGGATGGATTTCAAGTCATAGTCAGTTGGGGACGCCTGATCAATGGATGTTCGGCGGTACATCAGCACAGGATACGACCAGTGGCGACCATAGGTCAGTGGTCAAGAAAACATTCGGTGGTCAGGTGATGTTTCGGGGGGGTCAGTGCGTGGTAGACCAAAGAATGATAAGTTGTCAGTAGTCAGAGAGGGATAGGGGTCACTGTACGGCAGTGATTGAATTGTACGTGGTTCAGGTTTGTTAGGGTCGTGTGTGTTATCAACAGCTAGTCAGAGGATGGGCATTTGCAGTGTGTTGTTGTCATCGGGCATCAGTGCTGAGTGGTTAGTGGTGACGCTTTCAAAAAGTGTTCATCGATCAGTGATCATGGTCGGGTGTTGAAAGTGGATGGTAAATAGCCCAGGGCAACTTTGCCAAGGGCAAGGATCAACTTTAAAATCCTCAGTTCCTCGAAGATTTGAGCAAGCAGCTCCGGCAAAGACGAGAGGAGAGAGAGAGAGAGAGAGAGAGAGAGAGAGAGAGAGAGAGAGGAGAGAGATGAGGGAGAGAGAGAGAGAGAGAGAGAGGAGCTGATGGACAAAATGAATTAAACGAGTAAGATGAGAAAGTTTAAGACAAGGGTTTCAAGGCTATGCCTTAGCAGGTGCCTGACATCGGCATTAGCCCCAACGCGCGGTCAGGCCTTGGACCCTCCAGAACGAAGGTTAGTGAATGGGTAATAATAACACCGGGTTTTTCGTATTGTTCACGTTCTTAGTTCTTCCTCGTCACACTTTGGAGACTGCTAATAATTAACAAAATGTGACTTACATTTAGCTCCACATCCTTTACACATAACGCTTCACAAACTGCTAATAATCAATTAAAACAAAATGTGGCTAACATTCATCTCCACATGATTAAAATGTGACGTTTTACAAACTGTTCATATGAAACACAACGTGGCTTACATTCATCTCCTCATGATTTAAATGTCACAATTTACAAGCTGCTCATAATTAAACAAAATGTGACTCACGTTCATCTCCTCTCGCTTTAAGCGTACGCTGACATAAAACAAGCAGAAAAATAACTGCTGACAGCAAAGCAGAGTGAAAAAAAAAAATCAAAAGAAAAGAGAGCGTAAAAGAGAGTGAAAGAAAATGTGGGAATTAGTTATCATAGAAATTTCCAGGAAACGGGTATAGAATTTGTCACTAACGACCACCTATCATCTTTCACTAGAAGGATGGGTTGGCGAACACGGAAAGAGAGAGCGAGCAACAGATGGGGGCGGGGAGAGAGAGAGAGAGAGAGAGAGAGAGAGAGAGAGAGAGAGAGAGAGAGAGAGGCAGGCAGACAGAGAGGCAGGCAGGCAGGCAGGCAGGCAGGCAGGCAAGCAGAAATACAAACAGAGAAAGACAGAGAAAGAGGGTACGATAAGAAGATGAAGATGAAGAAGGAGAAGGAGGAGGAGAGAGAATGAGGAGGAGGAGGAAAGAGTGGGGGGAGGGGAAGACAGAGAGAGAGAGGGGCGGGGGGGGACAGATAGACAGACAGACAGACAGACAAATTGGCAGAGATACGAATAGAGAGAGAAAAGAAACAGAGAGAGGGTACGAGAAGAAGAAGAAGAATGCGAAGAAAAAAAGAAGAATGGGAAGAAGAAGAAGAATGAAGAAGAAGAAGAAGAAGAAGAATGCGAAGAAGAAGAAGAGAAGAAGAAGAATGCGAAGAAGAAGAAGAATGAGAAGAAGAAGAAGAATGCGAAAAGAAAGAATGGGAATGCGAAGAAGAAGAAGAAGAATGGGAAGAGAAGAAGAATGCGAAGAAGAAGAAGAAGAAGAAGAAGAAGAAGAAAAAAAGAAGAAGAAGGAGGAGGAGGAGGAGTGGGAGGGGGAGTAGGAGGAGGAGGAGGAGGAGGAGGAGGAGGAGGAGGAGGAGGAGAGAGAGAGAGGAGAGAGAGAGAGAGAGAGAGAGAGAGAGAGAGAGAGAGAGAGAGAGAGAGAGACAGAGAGACAGAGACAGAGGGACAGAGGCAGACAGAACCAGGGACAGTCAGGAAAAAAAATCAGGGAGGGAGGCGTTCTCCTTATGATGGCACATGCTGAATACATATTTTACCTCTTAGTGGTAATGAATAGTATTTCAAAACTTCACCCATTCACTTACATATATTTTATTCTTTATGTTCCTCTTGCTCCTTGGACATATTTCACATTTTCTATCAATGGAGCCTTCGGCGTGTGTTGGCCCTGTCTTTGCAGATTTCTGAAGGGTTGTAAATATTGAACGAAACGGCGTTCACTCCAGACGTAGCCCACGGGCAATCTTTTTGTGGACTCCAATATAGTTCTGTATCGAAATGGAACCGAAAGACGTGATAGCCTATCAGAAGTAGCGGACCAACCCCATGACACTTACAGGCATATTTCCCGTCAGCTGACACGACCAATGTGGTCTGCCCCCCACCCCCCACCCCCAATCCTCTTCCCTACCCACTCTTCCCCTCCATCCACCCCAGCACACCCTTTCTGATGGGAGCTTCAGAACACTCAGTGAGAAAGCGGCGGCAGATGGGAGTTGGGAGAAGAAAGGAGTGAAAGGGCTTGGAATCAAAGGGAACAGAAATCACAATATTGACAGCAGGCAACTTTCGTCGAGAAAAAAGTTACCAAAGTGTACAGTCTGACCTCTCTCTCTCTCTCTCTCTCTCTCTCTCTCTCTCTCTCTCTCTCTCTCTCTCTCTCTCTCTCTGTGTTCTTCTTTCCCCACCTCTCTCTCCCTCTCCCTTCTCTCTCTCTCTCTCTCTCTCTCTCTCTCTCTCTCTCTCCGTAAGTCTCTGTCTGTCTGTCTGTGTCTCTGTCTGTCTGTTTGTCTCTCTTCTTTCTCTCTCCGTAAGTCTCTGTCTGTCTGTCTGTGTCTCTGTCTGTCTGTTTGTCTCTCTTCTCTCTCTCTCTGTCTGTCTCTGTCTGTTTCTGTGTCTCTGTCTCTGTCTGTCTGTCTGTCTCTCTCTCTCAAAAATGTTATCGCCAGTTATTTCAAATGCATCCTCTCCTCTGTGTGTGTGTGTGTATTTCTGTCTGTCCGTGTCTCTCCATTTTCACATAAAACACACACACACACACACACACACACACACACACACACACACACACACACACACACACACAGAGAGAGAGAGAGAGAGAGAGAGAGAGAGAGAGAGAGAGAGGAGAGAGAGAGAGAGAGAGAATGGCTGAAAGACAGACAAGCCTCAGAGACGGCCAGACAATGCGGTGATGTCGACATAAGAAATAGCTGGACATTCTTGGTAAGTTTTGTCGCCCTGCAAAGTGTGCTTATGCTGCCACCTGTAATTGCTGAAAAATGCCACTTTCAAAATTTACCCATTCTCACACACACACGAGCGCGCACGCATACACACACACACACACACACACACACACACACACACACACACACACACACACACACACACACACACACACACAAACACACACACACACGCACGCATGCACGTGTGCACACATGCGCGCATGCACGCGTGTACATACGCACGTAGATACGCACGCGTACACGCGCACACACATACGCGCACGAACATGCGCGCACGCACGCACTAACGCACATACGTATGCACGCACCAATACCCACACATAAACGTACACACATGCACGCACACACGTATGCGCGCACCCGCGACAGCGCGCGCGTGTACACACACACACACACACACACACACACACACACACACACACACACACACACAGATGTACACACACACACAGATAGATAGATAGATAGATAGATAGATAGATAGATAGATAGATAGATAGATAGATAGATAGATAGACAGATAGATAGATAGATAGATAGACAGATAGATAGATAGACAGATAGATAGATAGACAGACAGATATAGATAGACGACTGATAGATAGATAGATAGATAGATAGATAGATAGAGAGCGAGATAGAGAATGAGATAGATAGATCAAAGAGTTACTTTCCCTGGTAATCTATCGTTACTTATTTGTAACAACTTTTAACAAGTAGCAGATATTTTTCAAGAGACAATGATCTTACTTATATCAAATTGAATTTTAATTCACGTTTATCAGCTGAGTATTTTAACATTTTTTCTCAACTGTTAGAGAGGGAGAGAGAGAACTTACTTGGTACTTTTAAAGGTACTTTCAAAAACCGCTTGCATGCAGATGTGTGTACTTTTTCAATATTATGCATTCTATTTAGGACCCACATTTCAGCTGCATACATTAATATAGGTTGCACTTGAGAATCAAAAATCCTAAAGAAACAAGATTTCGAAATATCATGAAGTCTGCTGATATGTTTCACGCATTCAATACAAGCTCTTCTGCCTTTACCGCCAGGGCATCAACGCATTTCTGCAAGCTCATTTTCGTCGTCAAGACAAAACCCAAATAATTATATTCATTTACGACTTCCGAGGTATTGCCGTCCAAAGTCCATTTATCGTTTTTACCCAAAAATCCCCCTTTCCGAAAAAAACCAAAATTTTTGTTTTATCTGTATTTGAATTAAAAAAAAAAAAAATTACGAGCATCATTTAAAATATCAATTTGATTCTAAAGACCTCTTGCAGTGATGGACAAAAGGACAGTGTCATCTGCAAACAAAAGCAGGAATAGTTCATCAAGACCAGGAAAGAGTTGAACACCATGTATACCATATTCAACCACGGCTGCCGCAATTTCGTTGATAAAAACTGAAAAAAGTTCAGAGCTAAATATACACAGCCATGTCTCAAACCAACAGGACATTCGAAAAAAATCTGTCAAATGATCATCAATCCTTACACACGAAACTACAGAGTTATATCTTGCCATAACAGCCTTCATAAGTTTACCATGTGTCTCATTTTCTTAGTAGAATTTCACACAAAGGCCCATGTTGCACTGAGTCAAATATCTTTGTAAGATCTACAAAACACACATAGAACTTACCCCCTCTTTTTGAAAAAGCACTTTTCAATAATTGCGTTCAAAGTAAAAATATGATCAAAAGCAGAATATCCCTTTATAATTCCTGCCTGAGACTCTGTTAACGTTCTGTTTGTTTCAATCCACTTCACAGGTCTTTGATTTAAAATGATAGTATAACATTTGCTCATCAAGCTTAACAAGGAAACTCCTCTGTAATTGTCTGGCTGAGTTTTGTCACCTTTCTTAAATATTGGCACAATGATAGCTTTTGTCCAATCTTCAGGGTGTGAACCGTGATCAAATAAAGTGTTGAATAATTTCGTCATAAACACAACTGATAAATCGTTACATAATTTTAACATTTCCCGAACTATTCTGTCAATTCCACAAGCTTTTCCATTTTTCAGTTTACGTACAGCCTCAAAAACTTCCCTTTCGGTAATAGGTAAATTCAGATCATCACAATTTGAATCAAAATTTTCAAAGCTAAAATCGCATGTTTTAATATCTGGAACATTGAAAAGTGT